>APFE030059684.1:0-21994 GCA_000404065.3 Pinus taeda
TATTAATAAAGCTATTCAAGTTTTCCTCCACATTATTGTATGTTTGATGATATATGCATTTGTGTGGTCAATACATATTTGGTCCTGTATTGCTTATGATTGTAGATCTCTGTTCTTCGATAGTATTATGCTACTTTGATTCCACAGGTGCTCTCTGAAAATGGGTAAACAAAGAAGAAGCGGCAAAGATCTATCAGAAAGGAGAGGAACTAAGCAAGGAACTAAGAACAAGACTGAGGTTGGTGTCCTTTGTTCCCCTCTTATCTACTTCTCATAAAGGAAAGCGAAAGTAGTTTTAGTTTGTTTGTTTCTAAGATAGCTACCAGTCTTAGTGGGACTAGCAGCTCCGAGTGGACACTAGATTTCCCGATAACACTCATAGCTAGAACATAGTCGATGACTTAGTGAAATCACCATCAACTATGTCAATGTTAGAGGTCTTGCAAACATGCCTAACCCAATGGAAAGGATTACTTTCTGCTCTAGGCGCAATTGACCCAATCGATTCTCGCCTAATGGTGTTTGACTTGAATAAAGATACCTCATGACTACCATCAGCCGTTGTTTTCCAAATTCTAGTCTTGGTCCAAAACATTAACATTCATCATTTCATTATTGATGAAGGGGAATCCACATGTTTCACGTCCAAATCTATTTGGAAAAATCTAGGATCCCTCAAACTCAAACCTTCTGACACCACAGTTAGAGCATACGATGGATGCCCTTCTGCTCCCGTTGGCCTGTACCCTAGTGTGCCAGTTAAGTTGGCTAGGAAAATAATGCTAATTGATATCGAAGTACTAGACATCCAGGTGGCTTATTATATCTTGTTGGAATGAAGTTACATGTATGAGATGTTAGTTGTCACCTCATCGGTGCTCAGTATAATGATGTTCCCCCATGACAGAAAAATCATTACAATAGATCAACTCCTATTATGCGAAGGCACCATCTTCTCACGAATTGATCATTACTTACACTGAGCTCAACCTTGGCCAGTTTAAACCATCAACACTCTTAGGGACATTCCTAGGAGACCCTCTGGTGAGAGAGGAAATTTACCGAAACATTGGAGAACCGGTGTGCATGATGACATCATCGAACTCCCCCCAAACTCAAGAAATAGTTTCGGAAACTAACAACAATGTTGTTACTGATCTGACTTTCTTACAAAATTCCATCACTTATATGCCCTTCTTATACCCCCCACCTGGTTTTGTCTCGCACCAAGTTATCGCAATGCTCTTGTTGCCCCATATGGCTCTCACGATACCAGTATGGTATTTGGACCCTTAGGCCACGTCAACAAGCACCAGAATCAATGCAATAGGCATCGATCCTATTCCTCCTCAAGATAGTGAAACACCACAAACATCAACTACTCAAGTAGCACCTACACCACAAGTAGTGCATGCACTGACACCAGCCAGTGAAAGAACAAGAGATAAGCAAAAAAGTAAAAAGGTGGAAGATTCAAACAGTCCCTCCTCCAGGGTCCCTTAACCTTGTGCATTGCGTGAAATAGTGGGGCACCCCACCAATAGGTTCCCTAAGTTAAACATGCTCTTTTGCATGCCCCAAAAGCACCGCTGAACCCTCCTACCCCTACTGGAGAAAAGAGCACATCCATGTGTCTTAAGGCATTGCGCACAAACCGCACATGCACCATCTGCGTAAAGTATGGGCATTACACTCATCATTTACCCAAAATCTCTCGATATTGGGATGTGTTAGGTGCACTCACCCAATGTAATACCCCATTACTCTCAATAGAGGATGGATCCAAAAACATTTTTTATGTCGTAAGGGAAGAATCTCGTTGCTCCTATCCATTGTTTGGTCCATCAAACTCCCACCATGATCAGAGGAAACTTGAACCGAAAACCAACCTACCATCTCCTAGTTGCACTTTGTGCAACATAGCAAATCATTTGATCAGACAATGCTCTGAATTAAGGGCATTTAACCAATTATGTTGTTGATTTTTGTAGCATCGGTTGTGTTTTAGCAATGAAATTTTGGTGGAGAGGCTAGAATATATGTATTCTCCATAACCCAAAAATCATTTATGGAAATTCCACCAAGAGACAACTTCATTAAAATAATTAATATTTTTTTAATGGTACCTAACTCTAAACTTAGGAAAACTGATTAATTAAAGGTTATTAATTAAGTCACCGTGAAATATTCTAGAAGAAGACATGGATCAAGTTCTATTTAATCTTAGCCATCTATTATGTTTTAATATTGGCCGTTGAAGCCTCAATGAGATATTATAATAATAAATTCGATGGGGGTTGGAAAACATACTTGAGGAGTAAGGAATTCGATATTGATGGGAAAATCGAACTCCACATTAGCAACTGTGCGTTGTCGGAGGTTGTTCAGTACTTTCAAATTAGTTGGAGAGGGGCAGGGATAGTAAGGCCTGAAGGAATTTTTTCCAATCTGGTGAGTGCATATTAGAGAGACAATGTACTCCACAGAGACGCTGATGCAGTGTAGAGAGGCAGTGAAAAGCCTCAGAGGGAGATCCATATTTTTTTAGGAGAAGTCAAGATTCATAGGCAGGAGTCGGAGTGGGAGCTCGGAGACCAAAAGATAGAGTTTCTAGAGCAGCAACTGATCAACAGAGTGAAAGAGATGCTGGTCCCAGCAGGCTGACACAGATTTGCATAAGATGACACAGAGGCAGTAAGGGGAAGCTGATATTGAGCTAATGCCAATGTTGGATCACTAGTGGAAGTAAGATGTTTCTCACTACACTTCTGTCAGTAATTTTCTCTGTATGGAATTCTAGATTTGAGCTTCCATAGATTTGTACTCATATTTACTACTGCATAATAATAAAAGCCCCCCGCTGTTGCATTGGTTTTTCCAAGTTGGGTTTTTTCATGGACATTGGTAAAAAAATAATGATGTTTATTATGTGTGTGCATCTATTCTTCCAATGTTGTTATTTCTTCCACAATATTTATTTTGTGAAGGTTGCAATGTATATGTTTCGATATTTGCTGTATAAAACTACAAATAATTTTTTCAGTTAATTTAACAAATAGAAGAAATATTATCAGTTGCTACAGCAGGATTCAGGGTTTCCAAATTTTCACATGGTATTCAAGCACAGATAGAAGCTAGAGAGCTTACTAGCAGCAGAGGAGAAGGAGGTTAGAATTTCTGCGTAGGCAACAGTTAAAATCCCTTAAGGGGTAGCGTAGTCCTTGGGCCAAGAGGGCCAGTTTCTAAGGAATATTTATTTCTTTGAGAGAGTTAACATAGAATATATTTTCCAAATCAGAGGTTACCATAGGCAGAGGGAGATGCAATATTTTTTCCTTGCTACAACTTTCCTCACTTTTTTCTAGATCCCTGTTTGTCATGATTCGGGCTTGTAACTCCTCACCCACTTTAAAGAAACAAATTTTACCCACATATTAGATCCTATGCATGAATGGCAGAAACATCGTAGCTTTTGTAAAGCTCAATTTGAAGATAAAGTCCTCTTGGACTTGTTTTTGAGATCCCTCACATCGGAAATCTCCAAAGACATGGAAAATTCATCCCCACATAATGATGAAGAAGCCATTAGTAAAGCTCAATAGTTAGAGCTTATCTACACTTAATTTGGATAGGTAGTGTGAATTTCCCAGTTGTAGTATGCAGGTGTAGTTCCATCCAGGAGATTCCCAACGTAGAGCTGCACAGTCTAGTTTCCAATGCAGGAGGACTGTGTGAGTTTCCAGGAGGGAGTAGAGAGATTTCCCATAGGGAGATCGAGACTGAGAGGGAGTCTAGTTTCAAAGGGATTTTCCCTATGGAAGCTAGTACTTCAGGATCTGGGGATATGAGACTCATTATTGAAGTAGTTACAGGAGCATTGCAAAAGTGTGAGAAAAGTAGTAAAAACAATAGTATGAGTAGATCAGATTTCACAATGATGACAACCATACCTCCAAGAGTGAAGTGGGGTGATTTGGTTTTGTATCCCAAGGATTCTTGAGGAGGTCTACCTCATGAACCAATACCTTGCTACTAGAGGCAAAGACATGCAATTACAGGATGGATCGGTGGCAGCTGGTGTAGTCAAGTGCCAAAGTTATAGATGCAATAGATAGTATTAGGCTAGATGCTAGGAAAAACAGTGCAGAGTTGGAAGCAGTGCAGTTGGCATAGAGCAGAGTCAACAACATCACAGAGGGCTCAATGATAGCGCAGATTCTAGCAGGTGACAAATGCATCATACTGACCACAATTGGTTCAATATTTTGTATGCTTTTCCATTGCAGTTGTTGTAGTTGTTGCAGTTGCAGCAAGAACGGATGGAAAGGAAGTTGTGGTGTAGATACAGTGTTGGTAGCAATAGAGCAGAGCTAGCAGTAGCACAGATGTAACGTGTATCAAAGTTGTGCAGTAGTTGGTGGGTAGTAATAGCTAGAAATTAGCAGTGTAAGAAGAGATGATGCAAAGATAGGGTGCTACTTTAGTGGGTTGCAACACCAGGAAAATTTCTCACTAAGATAGAGTGTTGATTTTTGTAGCATCGATTGTGTTCTAGCCACAAAATTTGGTGGAGAGGCTAGAATACATGTATTCTCCAAAACCTAGAAACCGTTTACGGAAATTCCACCTAGAGATGACTTAATTAAAATAATTAATCTATACCTAAGTCTAAACTTAGGAAAACTAATTAATTAAAGGCTATTAATTAAGCCATGGTGAAATATTCTAGAAGAAGACATGGATCAAGTTCTAGTTAATATTAGCCATCAATTATGTTTTAATATTAGCCGTTGAAGCCTCAACGAGAGATTATAAGAATAAATTCAATTGGGGTTGGAGAACACACTTAAGGAGCAAGGAATTCGATATTGTTGGGAAAATAGAACTCTAGAGTAGGAGTTGTGTGTTTCCAGCGGTGATTCAGTAGTTTCAAAGCAGTGAGAGAGGGGCAGGGATAGTAAGGCTGGAAAAAAGTTTTTCCAGTACGGTGAGTGCATAACAAAGAGACAACGTAATCCAACAAGAGGTTGGCACAGTGCAAAGAGGCAACACAAAGCTTTAGAGGGAGATTTTTATTTGTTGAGGAGAAGACGAGATTTAGAGGAAGGAGCTGGAGTGGGAGCTCGAAGGCCAGAAAATCGAGTTTCTAGAGCAACAACTGATAAGGAGAGTGAGAGAAACATTGGTCTTAGTAGGTTAACACAGATCCGCGCAGGCTAACGCAACAACAAGGGGCAGCTCATCTTGAGCTAAGGTGAATGTCAGATCATTAGTGGAAGTGAGATTTTGTCACTAGACTTATGTTGGTCATTTTATCTGTATGGAAAGCTATATTTAAGCTTCCATATATTTTTACTCAGATTTACTAATACATAATAATAAAATCGTCAACTGCTGCACTAATTTTCCCAAGTTGGGTTTTTCCAGGGACATTGGTCCAAAAATAATGGTGTTTATTATGTGTGCATATATTCTTCCAATGTTTTTATTTCTTCCACAATATTTATTTTGTGAAGGCTACAGTGTATATGTTTCTATATTTTCCATAGAAAGCTACAAATAATTTGTTCAGTTATTTTAACGAATAGAAGAAATATTATCAGTTGTTGCAGTAAGATTTGGGGTTTCTGAATTTTCACATATATCTGGTTCCTCTCGTCACTCAAAGCACCAGATCTAGGTACATACATCACACTTGCTAGATTTGTGCTGGAAATCATCATCTGCGACACTGTCCCCACCTTTCCTAATTCCTTTCTTTGTCAGGATTCATGCGGCGATTTATTGTTGAGAATTTTGATTTAGTCGGATTAGATACCGAACCATAAAATCATACACCACCATGGGGTAATGAAGCATATAGGTTTGTTTTATGTGTGTTTGAGGATAAACATAGGCCAATAGTACAAAAAGGCTTCCATCATTTGATCTCCCCCCATCATCATTAATCTAGATAAGGCAAAAAACGATCTAAAGCCACTTGGAAAATAATATCACCCCTCACATGTGACCTATGTGATAAAGCCAACATTTAGTGAATGAATGTTGTGAATTGAGTAAGTTCAATGAAATATTCCACTTAGTGGTCCAAATTCCACACATCCATCTCTACAATCAAGAGAAAATCACACTCTGTTACTATTGCATCTACTCTCAATTTCATCATACAAAGAATTGTCAATACCTTCCACATTTTCACGCACGAAGAGCAAAACTAAGGCCAACCCACACCAGGAAGCCATGTCATGCCAATACTAAGGCCTAGAGATGGATACCACCTCAATATATTCCATCTCATGATCTCAACCAAGCGTAAACATCTCATACTATGAGCAGTACAACCTCCCATACTAACTATTAGGTTAGTTCTAGTCCAGTTTGTGGTATCTGTACCAATATCTCTCATAGTACTGATAATTTCCATATGTTACAAACATTTTGACAGCTTAGGATTTGATGTCAAATTCCTATAGAAGAAGTTATTATTTCCCCTTGTACACCAACAAGAATGCAATAAATTCCTCCCATGTGACATAAACCCACCATAACTAAAATTATACCACTAGCCAATGCTAATGACGCACAACGTCATATACGATTCATTTCCTCATATGTAGGAACCATGATTCATGTTGTTTGCTCATCATTTTTTGGTGTTGAGAATGAAAAATCCACTTCACTAGTGGTAACACCACCGATGGTGCAGAACCATTCCATTTGCAATTTTTCAACTGGACTTGGTTCTACGACATCTACTAACGAATGATATTCTTGCTTGTCAACGAGCACAACCGAGTCTGAATCCCAAATTCAAGACCTGGTGCAACCCAAGTCAATGCTAGATCATTTTTTTCACTCAAATGAATATATTATAGATAACTCAAACATCCTTGGGACGCCATGAACCATCGTTGTTTTTGCTAGCCAAAAAACCATTTGTTCCCATCAACGCACAAACCCACGATATCTGTGCCATCGAATCTAAAGATTTCCTCCTGCCAGGAAAGGTTGATTGGTTCAAAAATCCCATCCCAACACCTAGTGCATTTGAGGAAGGGAACATATCGAATATTTCACCTACCATCAAGGTGAATATTTCAAGCAAACTGGAAAAAGTCAAAGAGATATTTTTGGGTGCAACATAATCTCTAGAAGAAACACCTGCATACACATCCCTGTTCCAATAATAGAAGGATATTTTTGCATGGGATTACTCTGACATGCCAGGCATCAGTCCCACCATTGTGGAAGATCATATTGACACATGGCCTAATGCCCATCCCATTAGACATAAACAACATTAGCTACATCCTTCTAAGGCAGAAGCAATCAAACAAGAAATAGATAAACTCCAAAAAGCTAGGTTCAACTATCCTATTGCTTACACGTCTTGGGTTTCTAACCCTGTACCCATCATGAAAAAACATGGCACAGTCCGCATTTGTACTGATTTTATGGATTTCAAAAAAGCTTGTGCCAAAGGAAATGACCCGATGCCATTCATCGACCAACACATTGATGCCTGTGCCAATCATGAGGCCTTATCCTTCATGGATGGGTTCTCTGGGTACAACCAAATCCAGATTTTCGATACGGATCAATACAAAACAAAATTCACAATCCCTTAAAGGTAGATTCACATACCAAGTTATGCCTTTCGGTATTAAAAATGCTGGCACCACCTTCTAGTGGGCCATGGACTACATCTTCCATGATCTAGCCTATCTCATCCTTGCATAGCTGTTAATTTATGGTATTTTCTATGCTTAGAGTAGTTTACTTATATTTCTTATTATTATCCATAGATTAGCAATCACATGTACATAAAGTAAAGTGCAGATAGAACATTTAACGATCGATAGAAAACAAGCCAAGATAAGAGACATAAGATCGAGCGGCTAGCCAGGGAAAAACCCCAATGTTGGGAAACCATTTGATCAAATCTTCCTTTATCTTCAATAATTCAACAGAGAGAAATAGTACATAAATTTGATTTATATCAGTGGCAGCAAACCCTAGATCATCCAAACTAGGGCAGACAATATCTTTCAAACCAACCGTTGGATCAGCTTGATTCCTTCACCAAAAAATGCAGCCTTTAGAGGAGATCCAAATTAACATAGAATGCAGTTTTGAAGAGGGAGTCTGATGGTAAACATTGGTCAAAATTATGATCTGCAGTTGCATCCCTAATTTCTACGTCTTCCTTGCACACGTGTGAGGGAAGAGTCTCTTTCTGCGCAGTAGGAGAAGAGCCTCTTTTTTGCGTAGGAGAGAGAGAGAGATGTGATGAGTTGAATGAGTCCAAATGAGGAAAAGACCTCCTGTGTTTATACACAACTGTTGATGATCGAATAGATGTAACTGTTGGGCTTCTGAGCCTACATGAGTTGTTGGTTGGCTTAATAATTATTCCATAATCAAAATAAATTCATATCTCCGTACATATCAGAATCAGATGATATTTAGATCAATCCTACACCTCTTGACGAGAGGAATCTAATAAAACTATTATCAACCATGAATAAGATGACCCACATGGAGTTTGGTCCTAGTTGCCAATTTTAACACTCCCTCTCAACTAGGGAGAACTCCATTTGTAATTCGTCTATCTGTCGCTACTATTCATCCATAAAATGCACTATCCTATACAACTTGACCCCTACTCTGATCTGCTCTGTTCTGTCCTGCCTTGTTCTAATCTGCTCTGCTATGCTTTGTCTAAATTATGAAGAGGAATAAATGATCGAGGATGTATCATACCATCCTCCACTGACTTAAAGTTAGTCTCAGAGTGTGTACCATTGGTCCCAGACCAGTATCATTGATCCCAGATCAATGAAGGTTATCCTAGCATACGGAGTATGGTAGATACAATGATGCATCCATCGGTACTACTATGGTCCCTATCCTCATTTCCCTGCTCATTAATCAGATGAGAGGTACTTCCCATGAGTCCCAGACTGCATGGGTAGGATGCCTTGACAGGAGAACTAATCAATCCTGTCCTCATAGGAGAATTAATCATCTTGCTACACAATTTTCATGGAGAACACATCATCCAAACCTCACAAGAGAACAAATCATCCTGCTACATAATCGTCATGGAGAACACATCATCCAGACCTCATAGGAGAACGAATCATCCTTCTACATAACCATCATGGAGAACACATCATCCAGACCTCACAGGAGAACTAATCATCCTGCTACATAATCATCATGGAGAACAGATCATCCAAACCTCACAGGAGAACTAATCATCTTGCTACATAATTGTCATGGAGAACACATCATCCAGACCTCACAAGAGAATTAATCATCCTGCTACATAATTGTCATGGGGTGTTATAGGGAAGGTTTTGATTGTTTTACCATGTGGTCATATGTCGCTCCAAGAAGTACCCCACACCCCCCAGAGCTACAATAGCTCCATACATCATACAGGACCCTCATTAGAGGGTTTTTGAATGACACCAAGTCATTCTTGGAAAGTCCAAAATTTGACCTTTCCTAGGGGCTTTGTCAGAATGTTAGTGACCTGTTCATCTGTACCGATATGTTGGAGCCTTATAGCTCTTCACTGTACCATATCTCAAATATAGTGGTACCTGATATCGATATGCTTAGAGCGATCATGAAATGCAAGATTCTTTGACAAATGAATCCCACTCTAGTTGTCACAGATCACGATGGTATCCATTGTAAATCCAAACAACTCACTGAAGAGCTTTCGCAACCAGATTGCCTTAGAGGATGCTATACTTGCAGCAATATACTCTGCCTCGACAATTCTTAGAGCCACCAACTTCTGCTTCCTGCTCATCCAGGATATCGAATTAGATCCCAAGGAGAAACAAAACCTGGAAGTGCTCTTACAATCCACCACACTGCCTACCCAATCAACATCAGTGTATCCAAGTAGTCTCACATCTTTGGAAATGTATCTTAGCCCATATGTAATTGTGCCACGAAGATATCTTAACGAATTCTTGGCACAAATCCAATGTATGTGATGAGGTTCAGCCATTTGTTGACTTAATGTGTTGATTGCAAAACATATATATGGACGAGAGTTCACTAAGAATATTAATGCTCCCATGAGTTGTTGATACTCGGTAGCATTTCGTAAAATAGGTCCAACAACACTACCACTTAACTTCTTAAATTCAAGCTCCATCAGGGTAGTTACAGGCTTGCATTCTACCATACCGAATATTTCCAATATCTTCACCACATATTTTCCATGAGATAGGAAAATTTCCCTTGGCTTTTTCTAGACTTCAAGTCATATGAAATAGTGCATCAGTCCTAGGTCCTTCATTTCAAATTCAGAAGCCAACTCCCTCTTACATTTGTGAATGAGAGGGTCTGCACCTGTTAGAAAGAGGTCACCACATACAACACCAATATGAGAGGTTTTTCATCTTCAACCTTAAAGTAGAGGTTAGGGTCAGCTTCACTCCTAGTGAATCCCAGATTCATCAAGTAGCTGTCGATCCTCTCATACCATGCTCAGAGTGCTTGCTTTAGCCCATAGAGAGCCTTCTTCAATCTACATACATGACATTTTCGATCATAAATCTCAAATCCTTCGGGTTGCTCTACGCAGACTTCTTCTTTGATTGAACCATGCAAGAACACGGTATTGACATTCATTTGATGTAGGTTCCACCCTTGTGAAGCTGCAAGGGCTATGATTGAGCGGATGGTGGTATATCTGGCAATAGGTGCAAATATCTCTTCATAGTTTAGACCTTCCTTCTGGGAGAAGCCACGAGCAACAAAACGAGCCTTATACTTTTCCATACTTCCATTTGCTGCATGCTTTATCTTGTAAAGCCATCTAGAAGTGACAACTGTCTTGTCCTGGGGTCTAGGAACTACTTCCCAGACATCATTCAAATAATGAAGAACTTATTTGTAACCAGTGAAGTGCCTTGAGGCGCCACTATCAATGAACCAAATTTCCATTGAGTCCGAAGGAGCAGAGGTAGATAGAGTAGCTGGTAGATAATATTCATCCTGCGTATTTTCAACAATGTTGGATTCGTACATGGAATTTCTAGCCTTCTTGAATGGTTGTCCTCTTCCTTGATTTCCAACACTCCTTTTACCGTTACTATTAAATTTTTCATTACTTCAATTTCCATGAGAGGGATTTTGATCATCGTCCCGGTGTGAGTCCCTTCTATCAGGGCACTCCCTTGCATAGTGACCTGCTTTATCGCAAATGTAACATCATCCTTTTCTTCCACCCTTAGGTCTAGCCTTTCTTTTTGATTTAGTCCCGGAATTATTTCTTTTCTTAGCATGAGAAGAAAAGGCAGCAAGAGGACCTTTAGGCATGGGCATTTCTTGCTCTTCTACCCTTCTTTCTTCTTGAATGCATCTAGCCATTAATTCCTTGAAACCAAGAATTACATTATTGTTCAGAAGAGTAGTCCTAAATATGTACCATTCGGATGGTAATCCTCCAAGAGTCATGAGTGCCATTTCCCTATTAGTAATAGTCTCCCCAATAGATAGGAGATCGTTCCCGATCTTGGTGATTCTTAAGAAGTATGCTTGCATACTCTCATTTTTCCCCTTCTTAATTTCCTTAAGCTTTTTTCTAAAAAACAAGACTTGATTTGCATCATTAACTTTAAATAATCTCACCAGTCTATCGTAGATTTCCTTGGAGGTGTTCAGGTCAGAGATGTAGGCCACCAAGCGCTTGTCAGTAGAGTCTCGGATGATCTTCTTTGTTTTGACTTCGCTGGTTTTCCATTTGTTCCTGGCAGCAGTGGGTGCATTTGATGGAGGCTCAACAATATTTCCTCTCACATGGTAAAACACTCCTTGATCTTATAAGGTTAGATCGATAGACATCTTCCATCCGTGATAGTCAGCTTTCTCACAGACCTTGTCTTCGGCATGGAAGAGTGTTGAGGACCCCATAGTTTTTTTTTTCTTTCTACCAATCTTCTCTTCGGTGATTGCTCTTGCTCTTGCTCGGGCTTTGTCTTCACCTCAGCTTTGATACCATGTTAATCTATGGTATGTTCTATGCTTATAGCACTTTACTTATATTTCTTATTATTATCCACATATTAGCAATCACATGTATATAAAGTAAAGTGTAGATGGAACATTAAGCGTTTGACATAAAACAAGCCAAGACAAGAGAAACCAGATGTGGTGGCTAGCCAGGGACAAAACCCAATGTGGGGAAACCCTTTGATCAAATCTTCCTTTATGTTCAATAATTCAACAAAGAGAAATAGTACATAAATCTGATTTATATCAGTAGCAGCAAACCCTAGATCATCCAAACTAGGGCAGACAATATCTTTCAAACCGACCATCGGATTAGCTTGATTCCTTCACCAAAAAATGCGGCCTTTAGAGGAGATCCAGATTAACCTACAATGTAGTTCTGAGGAGGGAGTTTGATGGTAAACACTGGTCAAAATTCTGAACTGCAGTTGCAGCCCTAATTTCTATGTCTTCCTTCCACACATGTGAGAGAAGAGTCTCTTTCTGCGTAGTAGGAGAAGAGCCTCTTTTTTGCGTAGGAGAGAGAGAGAGATGTGATGAGTTGAGTGAGTCCAAATGAGGAAAAGACCTCCTATATTTATACACAACTGTTGATGATTGAATAGATGCAACTGTTGGGATTTTCAGCCTACATGAGTTGCTGGTCAGCTTGATAATTATTCCATAACCAAAATAAATTCATATCTCCATACATACTTATCGGAATCGGATGATCTTTAGATCAATCCTACACTTCTTGATGAGAGGAATCTAATAAAAATATTATCAGCCATGAATAAGATGACCCACATGGATTTTGGCCCCAGTTGCAAATTTTAACAATAACTGGATGACCTTACAATATGTTCCAAGAAGCATGCTAACCATTTGGAGGACCTCCGACTGGTCGTTCAGAGATGTTGAAAATATAATCTACGCTTGAACCCTCTAGAATTTGTATTCAATGTCAACGATGGAAGACTATTGGGTTTCATAGTTTCCTAGCAAGTTATTAGAGTTGACCCTCTCTAAGTCAAAGTCATTAAGGAGGTACCACCTCTAAAAAAATTAAAACTGTCACAAAGCTTGCAGGGTAAGGCCAATTACTTACGAAGCTTTGTCCCCGATTAAACTACTTGCACGTAAGGTTTCTTGTGCCTCATTTGTCAGGATATTCCCTTCCATTGGGATGATCAAGCTCAAAAATCATTTGAATATTTAAAAGATGCATTATCTCAAGCTCCTTTGGTTAGCCCACCTGACCACAACATAGACTATACTCTATACCTATAAGCATCAGAGGTAGCCATCACCGGGGTGTTAGTCCAAGATGGACCAAATAACAAGGAGCACATAATTTATTACTTCAGCAAGAATTTATCCAGCCCTACATTGAAGTATGAGCTAGAAGAAAAAAATGCCTTAGCCCTTGTACATTGTGTTCAAAATATTCCACATTATATCATCCTTTGAACTAGTACTGTAATAACAGACATTAATCCCATGAGGTATCTGCTCACTTGCCATATGATGAAGCACAAGTATGCTCAATGGATTTTTATTCTACAAGAATTTGACCTATAGTTTAATTCTCCTAAGAGAAAAAAGGAACTCATCCTTGTAGAGTTTATCACAGATGTCCCAAAAGAAACCTGAGGCTCTCCTGTTAATGAGGCTCCTCCCGATGAACATCTATGTTTAGTATCAACAGATGACCCTTGGTATGGTGGCATCCTCCTCTTTTACGAACTAAAAAGTTAAAACCCCAACTTAACCACAATGATTGGAGGCACATACACCACCAGGCCCCATGTTACCTCCTTTTGAGGTATGCCCTCTATTGACGTGACATAGACACCATCCTATGTCGATACCTCAACCACAAACAAGTTGAGAAAGCCTTAAACGATTTCCACAATGAGGCTTGCAGTGACCACCTCTTCGGGATGGCCACCACCCAAAAAATCCTCCGAGGCCGTTACTTCTAGCCCACTCTCTTCCATGATTTCATACAAGTAGTCAAACGATGTGAGCAATTCCAATGATATAGTCATAAGGCACAAGCACCACCCGCTCCCCTACATCCAATCATCACGGCCGATCCCTTCTGCATGTGGGGCATCGACTCCATGATCAATTATCCCTCATCATCAGGAAACCACAAATACATTGTGGTTGTTGTTGATTATTTCACCAAATGGGTAGAAGGAATGCCCATGTATAATAACACTGCAAAAACCACAACATAGGTTTTCTTCAACCATGTCATAATATAGTTTGAAGTTCCTAAGGAGTTGGTGTCAGACCATGGTAAACATTTTGAGCATGAAATATTTCAAGATCTATCCCAATTCCTTGGTTTCTCACATGAGTTTTCTTCACCATACTATCCATTGTCCAATGATTAGGTAGAAGCCGTCAACAAGGTTCTCAAAACCATGTTGCAACACAAGGTGAACACTCACAAAACTAATTGGCACCATATGGTTTTCTCATCCCTATGGGCATACCGTACATCAGTCAAGGCGTTTATAGGGCTTACACCCTTCCAATTAGTATATGGCATTGAAGCAATATTTCCCATTGAGTGGGAGATCCCTACATTAAATTCGACTATCGAGAATTTAATTGACACAAAACCTTTGGAACAAAGGTTTGTACAACTGGAGCTTGTTGATGAAAGTCGATGAGAACCCATCTAAAATAACAAAACATAGAAGAAGAGGGTCAAAGCCTCATTTGATCACAACATTACCCCTTGAACATTTACCAATGTGGAGTTAGTCCTCCACTACGATGTTGCCCAAGAAATAATAAGATCCAGGAAGTTTGAAACCTTGTGGAAGGGCGTATACATCATGAAACATTTCCTCCTCAAAGGGGCATACATCTTGTCAAAGCTTGATGGGACTTGTCTAAAAAATCCCATCAATGGTCTCTACCTCAAGAATGTTCACCCATAAAATGTTAGAATGTACATATATGCACCATGAATTATTTTTTATGATGATCACCTCATCTTGGATTCAGTCTAAACATCACTCTCTCATTACGTGTCATAGATGGATCATTTTCCAACCTATCACCATGAATTTTCTAACGATGCATCTCGATGGTTGAAAAACCTCACTGCTGCAGCATGGACCATATACTCTCCTAACTGGACACCTCGTCTCTCTAATGGAATTTGTATTGGGTCAGCCACCAAAAATCAAGTTGAATACGATGCCATCATAGGTATCTTAGATGATGCCCACCACTTAGGTATCTGGTCCCTATATGTATTCCTTGATTCCCAGTTGGTTGTATTGCAGTTGAACAAGACCTTTCAGGTTTGTGATTCATGCCTTTTTCAGAAGCATCTACATGAAAAAAGGTTAGCTCGAAATTTTGAGTATATCACATTTACATATAACAAGGGATCAAAATCATATATCTGATCGCATATTTAATGAAATCCTAGACTTCCATGCATCGCATATATATAAAAATCAAGATACATAAGCATGAGCATAATATCCATCTCAAACAAATGTACAAATACATAAAAAATTATAGATGCATATGACACATCATAAGAGCCGCCAGAAAATCATCTCATATATACATGTCAAAAAATATATGAGTATGAAAATAATTGTATAATCCACTGGCCCATGACCAGGATTAATAAGTCAAAAACACAAGGGAGCATCCTCATAATGGGTGTTTTCCTTGGTGCATACATAGTATCATAAAAAATCTCTACTCAAAGGTCTCCCTAGTGCTACTGTGGACCAATCTCCATGCTAGGAGCCAATATGGGACCAGCCATGGCCACCACCATAGCTATACTGCGCAACACTAGTTGATGTGCTTGCTCAAGTGCCATTGTCGTCTCCACAACAACCTCCTCTAGCCTTGCCCAACCCTTGATGGGAAACCCTCTAGTTAGGGCCTCCGCTCTGCCCTAGGTATTTGCGTAACTCTGTAGATTGGCCTATGTAGCTGCCAGTCGTGCCTCTGTTACCTCCTCATGCTCACGCCACCACTATGTGTCTTGTAATGCCATTACATTGCTACCCTCATGGGAGGGTCCACCAATCTCTAACCAATGCTGATGCACTGGTTTCTCAGGCCAAATAGGTGGCCTCGCATCCCTCATTCTCTAGGGCATGGGTGCCTCCCTTGTGACACCCATGCATCTCAGATCATGGCCTACCAAGTAGGGTAGTGGTCATCCCCATGACCCCGTATTTGATAGTAAACAAATATTGTATCAACATAATCCTATAAAAAACATACCTATACATGCAAAAATACATACAAATGAGGAAAAAAAAAATACCTATTGGTCCCCAGGCATCACCAGGAGGAAGCCCCATATCTAGATCTCCCCAGAAATCCACACCATGGTAAGGAAAATCCAAAATCAGTTTAGGGTTGGAGTTAAACCAATCCTCCATGGTGGTATTCCAATAACACTCCACAACAACACTACCAACTCATCGCATCATAGGTTCCCACCAGCGCATACGAGGGTCGTTAACATACCTTGCCAAAACTTCTAGAATAGGACGCAACATCATGACCCTCTCGTACATGATGCTTCATAGAATGCTCTCATAGAAAAAGCTTTGAAGCATGCCATGCCACATTTGTGTCAACTAGGATACCATGCCCCTATATACAAGCCGATCCCAATAAAAGAAATGGCATGTCTACAATTGCTGGAGGACCGCTATCTCGGGCCCTGATACTCTGTGGGGGGGTGTTGACCCCACCAACCTAACAATCATTGCTAGAGCATCCTGCTTAGTGAGATCCACAATGGTACCAACCCTAATGCAACCCTCCTCATAAGGGTTAGGCCAATAGTGAGCCTCACCCTCTGCTCAATGATGGATATCCACAAGCCCATATGGCAGTGGATATGGCAGAGCCTCCCCATGAGGCAACAAACCAATCACAAAATAAACATATGTGTGGGCCGATTTTGGCAGATCAATTCTACAAATCACCATGACCTGCTGGGCTACGTCCTAACCACGGATAAAAAAGAACAAGAACCTGTCCTACAATCCCAGTATGGGGTTCTGAAGAAACTTCAATAAACCCCACTGAGCCAACAACTTGTTAGCTATTGGATCCCCCACAATCTCCATTCGTAGGTTCACCCAATCATTCTCTCTCCAAATCATCTTGCCATGTTGGATTACAGGGGCCTGACCTAGGTTCAGAGTTATTCGCGCCAACAAACAAAACCCTAACTACTGTCCCTTTCGGCAACAACCTACGTAGCGCAGGCTACAATCTCACCCGAAACAATATTGGGGGATGTTAGAACTAGGTTTCTGAATCCAAAGACCATGTGATATGTATTCCGAATCCCTTATAGCTCAGGTCTACCTTCACATAGATCTATACCTTCCTACTGTCCACTATTGCAATTCTATCCAATTGACCTCCAGATCTTCACAAAGGTATACAATTGTTCTTATCAGACATAAAAGAGGCAGATTCATGACTTTCACTTAGTAAATAGCAACCCTAGATCTGCCTTCACGCAGATCTACCCATTCCAAATAGTTATGCTAACAGATCTAGCTAATATCTTTGCGAAAACAGTTCATTACACTCTTCATGCATAAGCATTAAAGATCCAATAGTTTCGCTTAGTAGAACACATTAATTTATAGAAAACAACTTAAAGAGAGAAGATGCATTTACTTAAGCATAATTAAAGAACAAGGCATAGATGCATTCAATCAAAACTATCTTTATTATATTCAACATTCAAGTTACAAACTCTTCTATCCTGTGCACTCAGCTGTAGGAGCCTTCCCCTTTTGCCTAAGTATAGGAAACAAAGCTTTCCTATCTTAACACCTTGTCCTTTCAATATATCTTCATTAACAATTATCCTCCTAGACTCACAATGACTCAAATATTTATTGCCTTTCTATTATAATACCATGGCACATGGCCTATGGATGAGTCTCAAAACCATCCTATCACTTACCCATATAAGGGTCTAAAGCCCCTTTGACTTTTACCTAACTACGCACTTCACTTCCATATTTCATGGAGACTTAACATTATTTACAGAATTATAACCAAAAATTGCTTAAACTATCAAAAATTGACCCTAGGGACCCTATCCCAGCAGATCCCCAACACAAATATGGTTACTCGTCGTCGAGTCACTCATATGGCTTCTCTACTTTGTGGCAGAGCTCACTAAACTCTTTCTTCAATGCTTCCAACTCTGTGATGCTCTATACTACAACCTGTTTCATTTCTTTGACAAGTTTTTCTGTAGTTGGTCCCTCTACCACAAGGCACATGGTCCTTTGAGTCTACTGAAAATATTTCAACTCTTCTTGAATAGTCTAAGAAATCTGGCTTGCCTCATCTGTCCATGGTTGAAGTTGAGCCTTTAACACTTATTATTTTCGCTGCAATTCCTCAACTTGTGCTTGTATCATCTTTGCTTCCTATAACCATGCAAAGCACAGGACTAGCACCAAGGTGCACGCATTTGCCCTGATCTCATCATATTTCTTCTAGGCCTCTCTGATTTCTGTAGTCAATCGCTACAGGTTTGGGTCCTCCTGCAAAGTATCCCACAACTCCATGGCATTGTTAAAAAGAAAGTTATAACCTTTGACTGCATTCTCCAGAGTAGTCATGTGCTCCTTAATAGTTTCACCATGCAGCTCCCTCACCTTTGGTGGAGTAGCTGGCTACAGTTTTAGCTGTGGTTTCGGTATCTACATTCACAGTCAAAAGTGACTTGGCCTATTTCATATTTCAATTCCCGCACTAGAGCAACCAATTTCCTAATTTTTTCGCAGCTGCTGCATCCTCTAGAATATGTAACTCTGGGACTGAATTACATTCCTGTGTAATTTCCACTTCTAGGTTTTGACTTCACGCTGCTATCTCTTCATTTTCTTTTAGGGCCTGAGCCTTCTCAGCGAATATCTATTCATTTGTCAAATTAACCTTGCTGATCACCACTAGTGCACGATGCTCTCTGATTCAACGTTCGTCCGAGACCCCCTGATGAAGCGCATGGAGGGTCTGAAGTGGTAATGAGGATAAGTTCAAACCCATGCCTTTGATCTTTCCCAGTTGGGCACGGTCTTCCTATGATTTTGCATGGAACGTAACTTCTGGTAAGGAGATGACTTTCAGGTCCCAAGTCCTTTTTGTCTCCAACACACTCTCGCTCACTTGTGGCAGGCTTGCTTGAACCCTGCTTTCTTGTCCAATGCTCGCCTGAATTCTACCTCTCTGAATCTGCAACTTGCGTAGATCCTTCTAGACGCTTCCCAATGTCTACATGTACTGCTGTTCAAACTATTTCCACAATTCCATTGTGGTGTCTCTGACCTTATCCCAAATTTCATCGAAGTACCCTTCTGTAACGACCAATGCGTTAATGCGTGCTTGCTTGTCTAATTTGTGCTTCTTCCTTAGCCCGACAATTGCCTCCTTTTGTCACTTCAATAACCTAAAAGGAGTGCTCTGCAAGTCACCCCCACCTCCTTCCTACTTCGGCTGCTCCTTTTCTTCAGTATGCTGGGAAGTCGATGCTTCGATTTCCACTGGGTTCTTTTGGGTGATGTGCTCTTTCTTAGCATGCTCTTTTTCAACTTTCTCTTTTTCAACACGCTCTTTTGCAACACACTCTTTTTTAGTAGCTGCCTTAGCAGCAACATCTTTCTTCTTTTGAACAACCTTCTTGCATGCTGCTTGCTCTACTTCTTTCTTCTTTTGCTAAACTATTGTCTGTGCGGAAGAGCTTTCTCCACCCCTACTGGTACCTCCTCAAAGGTTTGTGGGCTCCTGCCACTCTACTGGCCATAGTCCCACAATATCATGTACATTAGCTTCTATCACTAAGTATCACAACTTGTTCCATATCTTCTTTGGGTCTCACCTTCCATGGATTGAAAAATTATGAAATTCAGCCTTAAATTATGTGAAGGTCTACAACTTCTCAAACAATATTGGAGACAACCTTGGCCATTGACTTATTATTGTATGTAGGTCCATCTCGATCAATATATAGAAAAATTTGGACTCCATGATCTTCTATGGGTCATTCATCACCCACAATGAAGCAAACTTCGCTACCTCTGTGTTGTGGCCACCAACAACCCCCCTCAATATGAAGTATTATTGCTAATACTAAATAAGTGGGGACCCTCAACAAAAATCAAAAAATCAGTTAGTGTTACATTTTCTTTTTTAGATGAAACTTACAACATCATGGACTTAGGAAAATACCTTGAAAAATCTAAAAACCTAAGTTTCATATAGAAGAAAATTAAATTTACTCCTTAAAGGATATCACATCGCACAAAGGATGATAGGATACACCTTCTAATGAGTTAAAATGACAAAAGATGAGATTGCGACACGAAACCTCATCGCATCGCATACACTGAAGAAACACTCACATTGAAAAACTTTAAAAAATCATCGATATGCGATATCGCATATTGCACATCGCAAAAATCACATGAATTACACAAGGATTATAACGATCTGCGATATTGTGATTTTGCGATACTGCGACACTGCGACACTGCGATATCGCAAAGTTGCGATTCTGCGATGTTGCGATACTGTGACCTTGCGATAAAAAAAACATGGCAATATTGCGATATTGCGATACTGCGATATGCGACATCGTAAAGCAAAATCGCGGGACCCCTCCATCGCAGCTGGTTCTAGCTCATTATTTGAGAAAACTTTTTTACCCAAAAGTTGGTCATGTATTTTAATGCGAATTAATGAGTTATTGCCAGTTGTTAATGAAGTAGGGTGTTATGTTTTTCGAAGAAATAGCTCACGTAAGGTGGCATGTTTCGCATATCCTCGGCATTTAAAAGTTTTCCTGTCATTTAGTCTTTTATCATTACTTCCACTTCAATGTAAACTGCAGGAAAAAAGGACGAAGCATTATACAGGGTACTATGCAGAAAACTACGGGGAGGGAAGGCAGCGCTCCAATGTACATGTCGGAAGGCACACATAATCCATTCAAGGAAGAAAAAGAGCCGCATAACTCTTCTGAGGCATCTATCATAGATTTCTCATGTACAGCCATGGTTGAATGGGTACTGAATGACGCTGATACCAGAAATAGACAGTTTAATTCTCAGGGTCAAGAGCTCATGGAATCACTATTTTTACAAATTTTGAGCTTTATACCGAATGAGACAAAAAGGAGCAAGAGGAAAAAACTGCATCAGGGAAGCTCTGATCAAGAAACAGAGGCAGTTTCTGATGCGCGATTAGTGCTTAGCGCTAATCGCGCATCACTAAGGAAAATTGTTCGAAAAGGAAGGTCCCTAGTTACTCAGTTACCTGCAAGCCCTGAAAATTGCAAGAAATCAGTGATAGAAGCAAACTGGAAACAAAAGACTAAAGGAAAAGCAGAAGCATTCCAAGGGTTAACCAAGTTAAAATGGGATTTTTACCAGGTATACGTGGCAATGATACATAGTCATTGGATGATTCTCAAGTATATCATCAATTTTACTGAGAAGATAATGCCAGCTCTTGCCGATTCTGTTTGCTTAAACTCAACCAAAGACGGAAGGCAGTCAACCGACTCTACTCAGGAAAATACTGAATTCTTGCGACATTAAGGAGTAGATTTAGAAATAGTTAGATAGTAGATTTAATTTTAGAAATAGTTTTGCTTAGAAAGAGGACAGTCATTTAAACCGAATCCTCAATTTCTGTAAATCATTTATTTAGTTAGTAGTATTTAAACCCTTCTCATGCATTTAGAGAAGGGTCCAGAAATTTATCAAAAACTTGTCCTCATAACATGCACTTTTGCACCCCTAGAGGAGGTTTTGGTGAATGAATGGAACAGGGTTTATTTGATATTTGCATTTGATATCTGCTACTAATGTTGCACTTCTGTACTCTTAGTAGATGTTAAATCAAGGAGAGAT
This sequence comes from Pinus taeda, assembly GCA_000404065.3. Lineage (NCBI taxonomy): Eukaryota > Viridiplantae > Streptophyta > Pinopsida > Pinales > Pinaceae > Pinus > Pinus taeda. Next base: position 21,984 of record APFE030059684.1, read on the forward strand.
AAATCAATTGT
>APFE030059687.1:0-16832 GCA_000404065.3 Pinus taeda
CACCGTCTCGGTGTCTTACAGTCATGAACAGGTCTGGATATGTTTTCTTCATCAATTCTTGGTCTTCCCAAGTGGCCTCCTCAGGCCCAAAATGTCGCCATTGAACCTTAACTTGGGTAATAACTCGTTTCCGCAGTTGCACTTCTCTCTGGTCGAGAATGCTTAGCGGCTCGACCAGTACTTCTCCTTCCGGTTCGACCTGTATATCCTGCCATCGGATTACATGCTTAGGGTCATACACATACTTCTTTAGGACTGAAACATGGAATACGTTATGGACCCGGATGTGACTTGGCAAAGCCAGCTGGTATGCCACCGGTCCGACCCTTGCCAAAATCTGAAAGGGTCCACAATATCTGGGCACCAATTTAGCGCAACCAGCCCACTGCAAGGTACTTCTCTTCGCTTGATTCCGAATATACACATGATCCCCAACCTGGAATTCCTTAAATCTTATTTTCCGATCAGCGAAATTCTTTTGTCTATCCTGAGCCGCCTTCAAATTAACATGCACTCTCTTTACCATGTCCTCCATCTCTTTAAGCATTTCAGGTCATAAACTTAATTTATCCTCAGGCCCTCCCCAGCTGGAGGGTGTACGGCATTTTCGTCCATACATAACCTCAAATGGACTCATTTGCGTTGACGTGTGATACCCATTGTTATACGCAAATTCCACCAAATGTAAGTACTCTTCCCACCGTGTGGGTTGTTGCATAACATAAGCCCTTAGCATATCTTCTACTACTTGGTTCACTCTTTCCGTCTGTCCATCAGTTTGCGGATGGTAGGCTGTGCTAAAGTTCAGCTGAGTGCCCAAATCAGTAAACATTGTCTTCCAAAAAGCTGATGTGAATTTCACATCCCGATCGGAGATTATTGTTTTTGGAAGGCCATGCAATCTGAACACATTCTGCATAAAAATGTGGGCGATTTGTGCAGCTCTGTATGTAGATTGCACTGGTATGAAATGTGCAGCCTTACTTAATTTGTCCACTACTACCATAATGGAATCATTGTTTTTCTTTGTTCTTGGTAATCCCGTAATAAAATCCATGGAGATGATTTCCCATTTCCATTCTGGAATGGGCAAGGGTTGTAACAATCCTGTTGGATGCTGATGTTCAGCTTTAATTTGCTGACATTCTAAGCACCGTGCCAAGTATTCCACAATATTCCTCTTCATTCCTAGCCAGAAATATTCCTTCCGGATTGCTGTTATCATCTTTTGATAACCCAGGTGGATAGTATAATGGCTGATGTGGAACTCGTCCATGATCAGATTTTTAATTCTGCTTTGATTGGGCACATATATCCTTTGCTTGAAGTAGATTAATCCAGCATCATCTATCGTATATTCTTGTTGACTGTCCCCTCTAACAGATTGCTGTATTTGTTGTTTTAACTGCTGATATTCTGCATCTTGAGCTGAAATTTCTTTTATTATGTCTAGAAAGGGGTTTTTCCATCCACTAATGGAAACTTCATACAAACTTTGTATTTTCCTGCTTAAGGCGTCTACCACTCTATTTGCTTTCCCTTGCAAATGTTTTATATCAAAGTCGAAACCGCTTAGAAAGTCCATCCACCGCGCTTGTCTAGCATTTAAAGTAGGCTGGCTGAAATAGTTGGTCAAACTATGGTGGTCAGTGAGCAGCAGAAATTTCCTGCCCATAAGATACTGCCGCCACATCTTCAGAGCATGTATAACAGCAGCCAGTTCCAAGTCATAGGCGGAATACCTTTGTTCATGTTCTTTTAATTTACGTGATTCATAAGCAATCACCCTGCCTTCTTGCATTAAGACTCCTCCCAATCCTTCCTTACTAGCATCTGTGCAGACCACATAATCCTTATTAGGATTTGCTATACTTAGAATAGGTGCCGTGGTGAGCAGATGCTTCAGTTGCTCGAAACTCTTCTGGCAATTTAGGGTCCAATGGAATGGCTTTCCTTTCTTCTGTAATGAGGTAATGGGGAAAGCTACTTTTGAGAAACCTTCCACGAATCTCCTATAATAACCAGCCAATCCCATGAAAGATCGGACGTCCGCTACATCTTTTGGCACAGGCCAATCCATTATGGCCTTTATCTTTTCCGGATCTACTGCAATTCCCTCCTTTGTGATAACGTGACCCAAATATTGGATCTCCTCCTTAAAGAAGTCACACTTACTAAATTTCACGTACAACTGGTGCTCTCGAAGGGTCCGTAATACCACTCGGAGATGTTCATAATGTTCTTCGATTGTACGTGAATATATTAATATGTCATCAATGAATATCAGCACAAACCGATCCAAGTATGGATGGAAAATGTTGTTCATTAAACACATGAAAGTTGCAGGGGCGTTGGTTAGCCCAAATGGCAAAACCACAAATTCGTAGTGTCGATACCTTGTTCTAAAAGCGGTTTTAGCGATGTCCTCGTCTTTAATTCGGATTTGATGATATCCTGATCGCAAATCGATCTTGGAGGACACTGTTGCGCCTTTCACTTGATCGAACAATTCATCGATCCGGGGTAAGGGGTACTTATTTTTGATGGTCAACTTATTCAATTGTCTGTAATCAATACACATCCGGAGGGTACCATCCTTCTTTTTGACAAATAACACTGGAGCTCCCCATGGAGACACACTAGGGCGAATGTACTCCTTGTCAAATAATTCCTGCAACTGCATTTTCAATTCTGTCAGTTCAGGTATACTCATTCTGTAGGGTGCTCGTGATACTGGTGCAGCCCTGGGTACCAGCTCAATGGTAAAATCTATATTTCTTCGCAGCGGTAGTCCAGGAATTTCCTTTGGAAATACATCTGTAAATTCTTGTATTATAGGAATACTGTTCAAAGATGCTGATTTATCCTTGGAATCCGCATATCCTACTTGAATGGCGTAGACTTGACACCCCTTCTGTATGCATTTTACTAGTTGGTTTGCAGTTATTGGGCGAACTTGCACTGGTTGCTTAATTCCTTGCATTTCTTTCCTGTTCCCTTGCTGGTCTCTGTAGTAAATAACTTTGGTTTTGCAATCAACTAATGACCAGTGTTTTTCTAACCAGTCCATTCCCATTAGGATGTCATAGGAGCCGAGAGGGAGTACGTTCAGATCAGCTGTCACTGGCTGGTCTGCTATGGTAAATGAGCAATCGTTGACTTTGGCTGTTACCCGTCGCTTGGCTCCAGTAGCTAGTTGCACTAGCCAAGGATTTTTAAATTTAATAGATTGTAAACTACATTGTTCCACTATCTTTGGGCTCACATAGCTTAACGTAGCCCCAGGGTCAATTAAAACAGATATGGTAAGGTTTGAGATTTTATCTTCGAATTCAACAATGGTTGGCTGATATTCTGCCTGACAGTCTTCCAGAGCCGCGTTAATCCTGGGTACACTGCGACCAACATAGCCCACTGTTGAAGCTTCATGAATTTGGGATAACTGTTCAGCTCCTTTCTGCTGTGGACAATTTTTAATGTAGTGAGGTCCCCCACAACCCCAACACTGACCAGGGGTCTTGCCGTACCTTCACTGTCCAACCTTGGTTGCTGTTCGCTGACCTTGGCCTCATTTCTGGTTCTAAACTTAGATGTAGTTCTTGGTGCAAATCTGCTGTTTGCTCCTTTGCCATTTCCCTTATTTCCATTACTGCGATTCCCTTTGTTGTTTCCAACTGTCTTAAAACCTCTCTTCTCATTCCATTTCCTGTTAACAGTTTCCCCTTTCTGTTTACTTTGTTGATAACAAATTCTGGCTTTGCGGATTACTTCGTCCATTGTCTTTGGATTGTCAAACTCAATCCTCTCTCGCATATATCGTGGCAAACTGCTAACAAATCGCTGGACTTTTGCCTTTTCTTCCCTGATATATGGCACGTAACGAAGTAAGGAAGTAAAGCGAGTGATGAATTCGTCCATAGTCTGTTGTCCTAATCGCAAATCATGGAACTCTCTCGCCTTTTCATCATAGAAGCGTTCCGTTAAATATCGCTCCTTAAAGAACCTTTGAAAACTGTCCCATGTAATATTCTGTTCGATGACCCCTTTTACTATCTTCACTTCCTCCCACCATAAGGTGGCCTTCCCTTGTAATTGAAAAATAGCCAGTCGTGCTTTAAGGTTGTTATCATACTCATAAAGCTGAAAATACTTGTTCATATTAATGATCTAGGCTTCAGCCACTTCTTCTTGTTCTCCATCAAAATGTGGTGGTTTAATTTTGCGGAATTCTCCTTGTAATTCTACCTTTTGTCTTTTTGAGGTTTGCTGGTCAAATACATTATCGGAGCGTTCCTCTCGTTCTTCTGATCCTTCGGGAGGTATGTGATGATTCTGTTCTTCAGACATCCTTTGCTGTTCTGCACTAGGATTAACTGGTAATTGATTTTTTCTGTCAGACAAACTCTTCAAGATTCTTTCTTGTTCCATCGTTAACCGAGCATTGTCCTCCCGTAGACGAGCCATCTCGTTCTTCAGTTCTTGCACCATCTCCAGGATTGCCTGGTTCGTAACTCTGGCTTCTTCCCCAAGTTGCACCCACAGTTCTGGGTTATTCTCCGGACCAGGTACACCCTGCCCCATTACAGGTCATCGTGTTGTGTTATCTGCTCTCCTCATGTCTCCGTCTTCAAAACCTGGATCCTGTACTTCATTGCAACAACAGAAAGCAACATTCAAGAGTATTATCGGTAATAAGTATTTGTTATTTATTGAATACAATGTCCTTGTCTGTCATTGTTGTTCTACCCAGAGGCCACAGTGCTGTATCTGGGCTCTGATACCATATGTCACTACCCTTACATAGTAAAAAAAATTTTTTTTACTTATTAAAGCGTACCAATCTTCGGACTACATTAACTATTTACTTGAGGTAATAATAGCTCATGCGTATTACATTGTATTAATAGTTTACATGTTAATATATATATGGTGGGGGCATTTTATACATTGTTTACGCCATGAGTTGGTGGAATGGCCATGTCACCTTGGCGTTCCCGCCACCACCTGTCTATCGAACCTTAATGCTAATTGCTCCGACTGATACTTGCTAATCTGGAGGTGATCCACTTGCAGTCCGGACGGGGACAGCTGGTCTCCTCACTATCTCCTTTGATACGATCCTTGGTGAATGTGCTGCGGTAGCTGGTGGCAATAAATGCCACAGCTAAGCCCGCCACAACCTCGGGATCAGGCATGTAATGAACGCCCAGGATTTGAAGTCTGGAATCTACGGTGGTAAATGGTTTATGCTGATTGAAAAGGGTTTACCTAGGGTTTGGGTCTGTTATTTGCGAGGGTGGCTTGCGAGGCAGCGCTCTCTCGATGATGGGTTCTCTGTCGATTTTCCCATGGCATACCTGGATCTGCTCCAGTTACCGCCTAAACAATCTGTTGCCTTCACTGGATTGACGGACCTCTCTGGTCGAGGATGATATCGACACTTCTCTGCGTGGAATGGTAGAGTTTTCGTTCTACTCCAGGTAACTGAGGTCTTTTAACATATCTAAATTTTTCTTACTGTCTTTTGTTTGCCACGACGGGATTAATTTATTGGTGCAATGTGTGCCTGAACAGGATACCAGGCGTGAAGGTCTGCGGCGATAGGAGTGCATAGGTTTTCAACCTTCTGCGAATCGTCGGGTAAGTTACCCTAGCTCACGGCCTCATTCTTCGTTTAGCTCGAGTTCAATTCCTGAATATCGTTTTCTTTTCATGCCAGGAGTTAACTCTTGCTCCGTTATGGCTTGCACGAGCTGCGAAGCTCTCGGCATCGGCATTTATGTTACTGGGGGTTCTGATTCATTTTGTAATACTGGACGGTTATAGCTTAGGTCAGGGTCAGTCATATGAACTTACTCGAGCTTCTTCGAGGACCCGAGTATGATAATGAGCTTTATTATGTATTAAACGATATGTAGCCGGTCGGCAGACTTATTTAGTCTTACATTGCTGGTACTTTTGGGTTCGGTGTATTGTTGGATTCCAGGACTTATATTGTAACACCTTCCGTTATTTATATAAATTTAACTCTTTATATTGCTTTGTCTGTTATTATCAATGCATCCGGAATTTGCGCAGTTTATTATTGTGCTTCCTGGTTATTCATCTTGTTGCATGGTTTTTCTCACGAGGGTTATGCATTGGTTTAGCGTTCGCTGCCTTATATTGCATAAATACCTCTGAGTTTTCCGTTGAGAAATATTCCGAGCATTGCAGTCCTAAATGTAAATGTCAGTTGCGGTTACAGTTATTTTATCCATTGAGGTATCGATTTGCTTGTTCGGGATATTCTATAGGTTCTTGCGCCTGATAAATGCATATCTATGTTGATGGCTTCCTTAACCCAGAAAATATGTTCGCGGCTTACAGTTCAAATATGTATATCCTTATCCTCTGATTTTATACAGGGTTCCATTGATATATGGTCTGTATTGGATATTTTGTGATTCTCTCTCTCTCTCTCTATATATATATATACTTACAGGTTGTTTGCTTTATCCATGATTATTATACTAGATTTCCCGACTCGGGTCATTTAAGGTTTTACAGTTAAATCTCTTTGTTTTGCATCTGCACCATGCTGAGTCCAGGTACTTATGCCCTCGTGATATAAGTGTTGGAAATAATTTAAAGCCAGAAAACCCCTCGGCTTTACGACTTACAGTACAGTTCTTTTAATGTCGCTATATGTGTTAGTTTGCAAGTTATAATGTAATCTTGGTTCCATCTTACCGAACTCTCTGCGGTTCGCTATCTTATAAATTGCTTGTCTGGAGTAGTGGTATTTTGTACTTTTCTTGACCATGTTTCTACGGTTCTGATATATACAGCGTAATTTCTACTTTGTTTAAATTCAATATAGTACTGGTTATTCTCGGGTTACCCTCTGAGTTGTTCAGTGGTTACTCTAACTGAGGAATGCCCTACCAGACTTAACCAATAAGAGGAAATAAACGAACTACCCAGTTCCCTTATATTACTCTTTCATTTACCATTAGCATTAGCCTTACAGATTTGTAATTAATTCTCGTTACAGTTATCCATATCCCTCGCAGATTTACATTGAATTCTCATTTACAGGTAATAACAACCTTCACAGATTTACAATGAACTCTCATTTACAGTTAATGATAACCTTTACAGATTTAAGAAGAATTTCTAAATAAATACTGTAATCATAGTGTACTTACCTGTACTGTGCCTTCTTTAGTTTTTGATCCTTTCCAAACTGGAGAAACTCATTTAAAGCTTGTTATCCTCCCAACCACGAGATCAGTCATTCAGATCTGATTCTCTCCCCCAAGCTCACTTGCAGGCCACTGCCTTCAGCAAGGTGATGCACGCTAATAGCAGTGCAGAATAATGCACAGCAGTGCTGGTACCATCTGGTCCTCACCAGACATAGTACTCCTTTCTCTTGTTCTTGTCCTCCTACTTTCCCTGTCTGTTCCTTAACAGCCCAGGTCTTTTTTTTTTTTCCATTTCTATGGAAAGAAAAAGTAGTTAGGGCTGCCCCTTGTTTGCTGGCAACCGTTTCTTTTAATTAGACAAGAGGAAGTAAATAACTTTTCTCATAAGGCTATTTACAATATTATTTAATCCATCATTTGAACTAATAACATTTCAACATAAATAAAGTAATAATTCCGGTTTTCATATTTACCTAGCATGGTAATTTAGAAAATTATTCATATAATTGTTTGGTCATTACACAATATAATAAACAAATTAATTTAAAACAAATTTAAATTATTTATTACTCAATTTTATAAACATTGTCCACATAAATGATATAACCATTATAAATATAGAATGTGAAGAGAGAAAGAGAAAACAAATGCATAAAATATTTAGTATTAAATTTAATAGTTATTATAAAATGTAAATTATATAAGGTACATCAAAATTGACTTTTAAACATTACTAACATATCAATTTATCATGGAAGGAAGATATAACTATTATAAATATAGAATGTGAAGAGAAAAAGAGAAAACAAATGCATAAAATATTTAGTATTAAATTTAATAGTTATTATAAAATGTAAATTATATAAGGTACACCAAAATTGACTTTTAAACATTACTAACATATCAATTTATCATGGAAGGAGAGAACGCCATGAAATCAGGATATCAGGATTAAACAAATGCATAAACATTTAAAGATTATATATAAATATATATATATATAGATATAAAAGAAAGATAAGACAAAAAGTGAAATTTGGTGAATGACATGCAGGGGTACTATCAAATTGCAAATATTGAAATCATACTGTTGCATAATGGTTTGAGTTTTGAAATATAGCGTGACAAGTAGCTCATTAGGCAAAAAGAAGATAAGAAGCAACCAGAGTTGAACGATGTGTAACCGGACGAACAAAACTTGTACCCAAATTAGGCCGAGGAAGGCCAGTTCGACAAGACGCGATTACCATGTTATGATATGTGATCAAAATATATTAAAAACCAAATATAAAACAAGCGTAATACATAACTTAATTGTGATCGAACGTTTCCTAACACAATTGCAAACAGAGTTTTATTGTACACTTCATTGCAATTTTTTCAAAACTCAATGTTTACAATAACTAGGCTTGTTTGCAATAAGCTTTTATTATGTAATCATAAAAAGCAAAGCTCGTATGGTTCTAGTTAATGTCAAATGCAAAGGGTGGTAAACATTTATCATGATTGTAGCACTGATCAATTGTGCCCATTGGAAGTGGCAGACGGCGGAACAGCTGACTTCTTGGGAAGCGGAAGTAAGCTGGACTGAGTATCCTTTGATGCCACCACACCTCCGCTGCCACGGCCACCACGATCTTGGTATTTTGAATCACTTGTTAACGTTCACCAGCCCGCGTATATTTTTCTCCTTCTGGGGCAAAGTGTGTTGCACGTTCCATGTGGTTGTAAAGTCCAACTCTGGCATTGCACTGTGCTGGAAGAATAATCAGCAATACCAGGATGTTGAAGACCATACTCGACTCCATATTATTGGATCTACATGAAAAAAAGTAGGATGTAGATGAAAAAACGGTGATAAAATTATAACTTCTCAAAGAAGTAGAGTTAGGGTTTTATATAAGAAATAGTAAAACATAGTAAATTTATAAAATTTACACAATAATAAAACTCAAATACATATATTACAGATAATTTACCATTGTAAATGGAAAAATTAACACAATTTTATAGAGAAAAGTAAAACTAAAATCTAAGAAATAAAAGTAAAATTTAAGCATTATTTGAAAATATAAACCCAAATGCTATAAACCACTCAAAGGAGATTTGAAGGAGAATGTAATTTTTTTTGGTTGATAATTGACAACTAATTAATGTAAATTTGAGTAAATTGTAATAATTATTGACAAGTTAGTTTTAATAAATTATGTAACTAAAGAGGCTTATATAAAACTGATTCCCCTAGAATGATTTATTGTTGATTGAATAGAGATTCTAATCTCTTGCTCCATAGATATTTCCTTGACCCTTTGTAAAAGTTTTACCACATAAATCATGTTTATGTGTTTTTTACTCGTGTGGTTGTTGTGGGTTTCATTTCTTTCTTATTTTGTAACCTCTGGTAACTACAAATGGTATCCGGGCGAGAGGGACGCAGTGTGCATATTGGTTGCCGCTGGTAACTACAAATGGTATCCGGGTGAGAGGGACGCAGTGTGTATATTGGTTGGCGCTGCTAAAGGGAAAGGATCAATTGGAAGGCTACTGTCATTGTTAATGAATGAGTACTGTAGGCAAGGAGGAGGAACGTGGAACTGAACCTGCTCTCTAACTGTCGAGGAGTGAGTAGGCAAGGAGGAGGAAGGTGGAACTGAACCTCCTCTCTGACTGTCGAGGAGCGAGTAGGCAATTATAGAGAGTGGGTTGACCACGTTGTTGTTGGCCCTGTCTTGAACCGGAGGAGGAGGGAGGAGAACCTTCTGCGAAGCAAAAACTGAGGCCCAACTCTACGTTGTTGCTGCCACACCACCAAACCCTCTGCCCTCTGCATGCTGGTCAAGGAAGCGAGAGTCGTTCTCTACGTGGACTCGTGAGGAGGCTCGCTGCGCATAAACTCCATACCCTGCTGCATCGTTGCTGACTTGTGAAGAGTACGATGCCAACCCTCTACGTTGCCACACTGTTGTGCCCGTTCATGGCTGGTGCGCTGATCACCAGCGGAAATGAATGGTTGAGTATCTAAAACCTCTTAGCGTGAACCTGAGTCTCTCCGTGGACTCTGTCAGACCACCGAACCTGTGTCATTGTTCTCTGTGTGTGCGAGGAGCTACCAAAGGCCAGTGCGTAAATACTCTAGAGCAGCACGGAACCCTTGTGTATGGCCAGGGCAATCTTTGCTCTGTGTAGCAAATTTTTGTGGGTGCGTGAGAGTAAAGACCCTCTGACCCTCTGCCAGATCTTTTCTGGAGGCGAATGCAGAGGTGAAGTCACATTTGGCCATTGCTGCAAGTTTGGGAAGAGGGTTTGTTTTCATCAATCGACTCTGGAAGATCTTGGTAATTTTAAAATAAATTTTTGAAAGCAATTTTTCTCGAGAATATTTGGGCTCAAAAGCCAGTGGAATTTTCCTTTTTAAATTGTTAAATTTGAAGGAAAGAAAAACAGGGTTTTCATTAATTTGAAGGAAAGCAGACAAGTAGTTTTCATTAATTTGAAGGAAATAAAACAAGTTTTTTTTAACTCTGTTGTAGGGTTTGATTGTTTCAAAAAAAGACATTTTTTTTAAATAACAAAATCTAAAAAGATTTCTGAAAAAGGGAAACCAAAAATAAACCCTAGTTGGAAAAAAAAGGAAACTCTAGGAGGAAGGTTTGTAGGAAAGAAATGGCCAAGATGTAGAATGCAAAGTTCAAGGTCGGGAAATTCACCGACAAGAGCAACTTTGCTCTTTGGAAACTGAAAGTTAGGGATTTGCTAGTGCGACAAGGGTTGCACAAGGGACTCGATAGGGCAAATAAGGAACCTTCGAGCATGACCGATTTGGACTAGAGGACTTGGATGTCCGAGCTCTCACTACTATCATGTTATGTCTTGCGGATGAATTTCTTTGAAGAGAGTACAGCTTCGTGTTTATGGGAAAAACTAGAAAAACTATATATGACAAAGTTGTTAACCAATAGAATTTATTTGAAAAGACAACTGTGCAGTCTTTGAAAAAGGTTGGTTCAAAAGTTGCGGAACATTTGAATGTTTTTAATACACTTATATGCCAATTAGCAGATATGGAAGCTAAAATTCAAAAAGAAGACAAAGCAATAACGTTGTTGTGTTCTTTGCTCGAATCATGGGATCACTTCGTAACTTCAATTAGTTTGAACACTGCTGATTCCTTGAAATTTGAGTGAGTTGTGGGAGCTCTCTTGTCTAAAGAAGTACAAAGGAAATCCACTACTCAAACAACAACATTAGAAGCCATGATAGCTAGAGGATGGTCAAAGGAAAGAGGAGAAAAAATGAGGTGGTATTCCAGATCTAAATGAAAGTGAAAGAAGTGTAAGGCAAAATGTTGGCACTGCAATAAATTTGGACACCTGAACAAAGAGTGTTGGAAATGAAAAGAGTTTGATAACTTGAAGAAGGAAGCAAATCACGTTGATTCGGGTATGATAAATGAAGTTTTATCTACTAAAGAATTATGTATGATATATGAAACTTCACATGTATGTAATGTCTCTCAGGGTTTAAAAAGCTAGCTGTCAGACTGTGCTCCTTCTCATCACATGTGTCCAGATAGAAATTGGTTCACTTCATATGAAGATGTAAATGGTAGTTCTATGTTTATGGGTAACAATGTATCATGTCAGATTGTTGGGATGGGAAATACAAGGATTAAAATATATGATAACATAGTTAGAACACTAACTAATGTTAGACATGTACCTGATTTAAAGAAAAAAATGATTTCTTTGGGAGTGTTGGATTTAGAGGGCTATAAGTTTATAGGTCAGAATGGAGTGTTGAAAGTCTTTAAAGTCCCCGTAGTTGTTATGAAAGCAGAAAAAGTCAAAAATCTTTACAGACTCAAAGGAAGTACTCAGGGCAATGAAACAGTGATTATGTCAGAAAAAGAAGAAGAAGGTACTCGCCTATGGAATCATTACTTGGGTCACATAAGCAAGAAAGGTCTTCAGGTACTGATGAAATGTATATCACTTCCTGAATTGAAATCCTTGAAATCCTTTGGCTGTGATTCCTAAAAATCAGCGTTCAAAATTAGATCCAAAATTGAAATGTTATGTCTTTGTTGGGTATGACTATGTAGTGAAAGGATATAGGTTGTGGCATCCTACATTGTGGAAGATAGTCATTAGTAGAGATGTAACATTTGATGAGTCTTCTCTTTTAAAATCAAATGTTGAAAGAATTGAACACGAACAGGTATCGTCAAATCAATAAGTTTAGTTGGAAGCTAGAATTTTTGGTGACAGTCAAAAGGAAGAAGAGGCTTCTGGAGAAGATGTTGTTGAAGATACAAAGGAAGTTGTTGAAGTTTCTAAACCAGTTCAAGCTTTTGAACCAGATCAGCAACCAGTCACTCTAAGAAAGTCTACAAGGGAAAGAAAAACTCACAAAAAGTATGAAGATTCTGCTTCATCTTTTGCTTTGATTACTGAAGATGGGGAACCTTCTTGTTATTAGGAAGCAATAGATGATACAGATAGTGAAAAGTGGAAAACGCCTACGGAAGAAGTAATGGATTCCTTAGCCAAGAACAATACCTAGGATCTTCTAGAACTTGTTGAAGGGAGAGGTGTTGTTGGGTGCAAATGGGTCTTCAAACTAAAATGAAAAGTTGATGGAAGTATCGAAAGATATAAGGTGAGACTGGTAGCAAAACGGTATTTTGAGGTTGAAGGTATCGACTTTCATGATATTTTTTCATGAGTTGTAAAACTTGTTTCTATTTGTATTGTGTTGGCACTAATTGCATTACTTAATGGTAGTGAAGGATCAGCCTGTAGATATCTAGATGTTGATTATGTAAGTGATTTGGGAAAAAGAAGATTTGCTATATCTTATGTCTTTACTCTTGCAGGTGGAGCAATTAGTTGGATGTCAAAGCTTCAAGAAATATTTCTGTTTTCCACTACCAAAGTAGAATATATAGCTGCTTCAGATGCGACTAAATAAGAAATCTAGTTAGAGGGTCTACCTGATGAGATTGGAAGGATGCAGGAGAATGTGAGTGTACTTCATGATAGTCAAAGTGCTATTCACTTGGCTACAAATCCTACTTATCACAACAAAACCAAGCACATTGATGTTAGGTATCATTTTCTAAGACACGCGATCGATGGCGGAAAAGTAGTTCTTCAAAAGGTTCATACACGAGAGAATTGTTGAGACATATTCATAAAGCCAATTACGGTAGAGAAGCTGTGATGGTGTTTAGCTTCTTTTGGCTTGCAGAAAAGATAATGAATGGGAATAGGCAAGGGATTAGGAAAATTGTTTTCAAGGTGGAGTTTGTTGGTAATTGACAACTAATTAATGTAAATTTGGGTAAATTGTATTAGTTATTGACAAATTAGTTTTCATACTAAACCAGTTGTTATGTAACTAACGAGGCTTATATAAAACTGATGAATGCCAGAACTATTGTAATGGAGAAACATTTATTGATTGAATAGAGATTCTAATCCCTTGCCCCGTGGATGTTTCCTTGACACTCTGTCAGGGTTTTACCACATAAATCCTGTGTTTTTTACTTGTGTGGTTGTTGTCTGTTTCATTTCTTTCTTATTTTGTAACCTCCGGTAACTACATTTTTTTATTGCATTTCTCAATTAGGTAAATATTTTCATAGTGGGATATGCTTGGAAATGAGAAGATGATGCACAGTCATTTTAAACCAATCAATATCAATCAATAAAACCTTATCCTACATAATAGTCACTAGGTAAATGTCAACTTTAATGGTAAAACAATGAAAGAAATGCAATGATTGGATCTTAACTTACCAATCCAATTATGCAATGAGGTTTCGAAAGACACTCCTTCAAACCAAAAATGACATCACATATATTTAACATACATTGAGAAATGCACCAGTATGACCAAGTATGACCATAAGCACACGACAACACTTATATGATTTTTGTATGTTTCATTAAAATTTGTAGTTAGCGATGTATATGTGGTGGATGGTAATTAATGTGCATATGGCCCCCAATGGGGTAGTCGTCCATGACAATACCTTAGTTAATTGGCTCTTGAATACTGGAACACGTGGCACAGTTGTAGCCATGCTTGCCACATGCATCTACCAGCTGGTGATGATCCCTTGCAATGCATGTACCATTTCACATTCGTTGATCTCCACTAGGAAATTTAGAGAGCGGAAGGGTCTAGGTTTTAACCCCTTAACCAATTTTCCAGGTCTAGAAAATGGTAGTGTCATTTGTTGTCGTCGACCCTTTGTGTCTTGCTACTATGTAATGAAATTTTTTGATGGTGGTTTCAGGCCAGTGCACGGTCCTTCTGTTGTTTTCCATGTGTGCTATGGTCAATCCTGTAAGGATGGTAACCCCAACAACGTATCCTTACGCTATTCCGATTCTCTGCAATGTGTGATCTTGTCTTCCACTTTGAACTTCCACCAATTGAAACGTTTAATTTATTGCCTCGACTCTCCATGGGTGGCTTGATTGTTTTCTGTTATTGTTATAGATACTCTTCTTTGAAAACCATTTTTGGAAGGTGAGCTCTCTGGCCTTAAAGCTCTGAAGTTTTATATAAGTTTTTCTCCCCCTCATTTATAGATTTTCAACTCTAGAATTGTTTAATGATAATATTCGTTCTGATGCAGGTGGGACGCCCATTGTTGGAACCCTCAAGTGTCAGGTAAGGTCGACCCTCCTCTCGGCATCATGTATTTTACATATTAAGCATGTTTATTCTCATATTGACTCCATGGTTCTTGGCGTTTGTGTGCAAGTATTCTACTATATTTGCCCAATTAATTATGTCACTAGGACAACATCCTTTATGGGTTTATGGGCTTATGTCCTCCGTGATTGTTTCTAGGTTGGGAAAAAAAACCTCTGGTTCATTAATATTTAATTGATGAATGTTAACTACTTGGTGAAAGCAACTATGTACCGAGCAGAGGTCCTATGCTGAGACTTGTTATGTTTTTCTTTTAATTAGTTAATTGTGTAAAATTGGTTAAACACTGTGTCCAACACTTGCAAGCTTTTGAATGATTGGCACTTGTTCGACAGTGAGTTCTCCATGACATTTTCACTTAGTTAGTTAGTGTTGGATGAGGGTTCTCTATTATGCATCCTTTTATAGCTAAAGTTATGCAATAGAAGGTTTTCGGGGTTTTTTTCATGTCGACGAACTCAGGTTGTTGAGCCCATGTTGTTATGGGAAACTTTACTTTGAGATATTGTTCCATTTGAATTATATTTACACAAACACAGTCCGTGTAACTAAACAAATGCATGTGTCATTATTTGTTTATTGTTTAATGATCGACAGAGGTTGACTATACTTCTTTGCTCAAGGTAGTAGCTTAGAGAATTAAGCTTAGCTCTTCTTCTTTTCCATTTAGCATTTCAATAATTGTCCTTTAAAGGTTTTTTTTATAGTGTATCACCTAGATTACTTTTATAGTGATTTTGTAGAATATTACTCACATTAATTCTACGCTAATATTGTTGCATATTACACAGATTAATTCTACAGTAATCTTGTAATATTTCACTCACATTATTCCTACTTCCTATCATAAAAATTAACTTCACATCTTTAAGAGTGCATGAGTGTTTATCTGCTATATTGAGATATTTATTTGTGCATTACTTGTATTACTTTCTATCATTCATGTATTGATATATCATCTATTGCCTACTCTTTTTATTGTGAATCGGGTAAATTTTATTCTTTATTCTAGTGTATTTTCAAGGAATTTCTATCGTTAGTTTGTTCTATCACTTGACAAGTAATAAACAAAAAATTTTGTGTTACTTCTCTATTTAATTTGCAAATGTGTAACTTCAATCCTTTATAGAAAGTCTCTCCTTCAAGTCGTGAGTCTGGAAATTATGTCCAAACTCTCCCCTAAGCACTTTCTTTTGTTCACGGTTAAGGTAATTCCAACCATAGTTAAGTACCTTGGGCCTCCAGACTCATAGTCTTGCCTCAAGTCTTATACTTTATATAGACTATCCTTGAGTATTCTCCTAGTGGTTTATTCCACCTAGCTCTAGGATCTCTCCTAGATTCTTTTCCCCCTTCTAAATCTCCCTTTAGGGCAGATGGGTAATTGTCTTTTGTAACTATTTCTTTTAACCGTTGCAAACAGTTTCTATTTTTGTTAAAGTATTTGAACTCCTAATTACGAATAATTTAGGTAATGAAATATATATATATATATATATATTTCTTAACCTTTCGGCTTCAGCAATTTATTATTTTACCAACATAGGGTAAGAAAATTAAAGTAATAAATGGTAAAGATAAAAGTTAGTAACCAGAGTAATTGTTTATGCATCTTGGGCTGTTACATCTCCCGCACATACAAGACCAGATAAATAACACGATCACCAATTAATTTAAAATACACACAATGATCTGCTTTGCTTTTGGTGAAGCCAAGTCCCCGTATAAATGTACCAAATTTCTGATACCACATCCTTGGTGACTGTTTTAACCCATACAGAGACTTCTTTAACTTGCATACTAGTTCTTTCTTACCCTTCACCGCAAAGCCTTCAGGTTGCTTCATGTAGATTTCCTCTTCGAAATCCCCGTGAAGAAATGTTGTCTTCACATCCATCTGTTCTATCTCAAAAT
>APFE030059698.1:0-22134 GCA_000404065.3 Pinus taeda
AAGAATAAGATGCTAACATGGGATAATCTCCCGAAATGAGGAGACTTGGGTCCAAGGTGACGTGTTCTTTCTAGAAATGATATCAAATCTTACATACATATTTTCATTCTATATCTCACTGCTAGATTGATATGAAGGCCTATTACATAGGCATATCATATTATGGATAGGCAGGGATACAACATCGAATAATGTATCACACACTCGGCTACGAGAGATGGCAATTTTAAGGAAATTCCATTTTTCCTTTTCTAGGAGATCTAGTATGCTCGAAACTTTTTCTTATTCGAAGGAGTGTCGATAAATAAAAACATGATATGCAAGACAATCATATCATGGAAGACATCAATTTCCAGACATGCCTACTCAATTAAAGATTTATCCTATCATCACAGTTCACTGGATCTCTGTTTCCCTCTAGGTCTATTTGATGGAGCAACTCAACAAGGAATATGCCCTCTAGGTCTATTTGATGGAGCAACTCAACAAGGAATATGTGGATGCAGTGGGTGGCTCAACATAAATGAAAGGCAACATTACAAACTCTCCTCGAATGGCGGCTCGGGTACCAACATAAGGGTGGGAATATTAGCATTATGGGGATAAGTCTGGTTTACTCAAAAAATGCAAGTAAATAATCCACATGTCTATGGTGATTCAAGATCCCTCATTGAGGGAATAAAAGGACACACAATAGTTGACCCCCTTCTCTTATATGGATGGATCCACCACATCAAAACGCTCATGGGGACTCTTCCAGGGATTTCTACTCACCACATATACCGTGAATCTAACATGGTGGCAGATACACTCTCTAAAGAGGGTCTAAGTGGTGTTTTTGGGGTTACAAGGTACAGTTTCATAGATGACAATATCACTCTCCTGGAGGGTTTCCTCTATCTTCCATAGCTTATGATTGTATCACTGTTTTATAATTTGTGTTTCTTTACAGGAAGCTTTTGTCTGAAAAATGAATGTTTAGTATGATTTTTGATAAAATTAAAGGTTTTTTATTATTATTCTTATTTATTATTATGGGAAATAAGATTAAATTTTTATGACATAAATTCTTTTCACTAAAAAGAAAACCATTCAAATACTGCTACCTCCATTATTTTAATTTAATTATTTTAATTTTTTTTTTTTTTTTTTAAATTACAGGAATCCCGTCCGAACAAAATTTTCCTTAATATAAAAGGACACTTTAATAAACAGTGAAGCACTTCCAAATAACTAAAGTGTTCAATTTAACGCGGAATAAAGAGGTTCGAGAAAGAAACAGTAAACCACTTCCAAATAACGAAAGTGTTCCATTTAACGCGGAATCAAGCGGCTGGAGATAGAAAGAGTAAAGCACTTCCAAATAAAGTGTTTAATTTAACGCGGAATCAATAGGTTCGAGATAGAAATAGTAAAGCACTTCCAAATAACTAAAGTGCTCCATTTAACGCGGAATCAAGAGGTTGGAGAAGTTAAAATAGAATATTTAATCCAATTTTAATGCTTAGAAATGGATGCACAGTTGCATCTCAATAAAGTATTCAAATTAAGTCTGCATAACTGTTTACACAATTTAAAAGAGGATATGTCATCAAAGTCCTCCGATATGAATATAGTCTGTACGAATAAAGTTTAACGCGCTTACTGGGGAGTGGAGATTACAAAAGAGTAATAACCATTTGGATAATATCCAACCTGCTGTATCCTATTCTAATTCTATTGCATACAAAGATCCTAAATATTGCCATGGAACTCGATAAGAAAATACACAGGGAAGAGCTCTATTTCCTATATAGATTAATCTAATTCTAATTCTTTATTGAACATAAGTTTATAACCAGAACCAGTTGAAAGTGAAGCATTGCTGGGAGAACCAGTTGAAAGTGAAGCATTGCTGGGAGCTAGTATCTCCTCAAGAAGATACTTCAGGGAACAGAGTGCTCTCATAGCGTCGAATCGCGGCTCTCTCTCGAGAAACTTCTGCTCACCATAGACTTTCATATAATCTTTTGAGACGAACTTCGGATAACTATAGCCACTTTGGGCATTGATGTTATTATTGTCATTTTCATTGCCATTCTGCTCTGTCGCCTTCATGATCAGCTGTGGAGCTGGAAACACCTCCGCATTGGTCGATGGGTTATAAAACGCTGCGACCGACATTCGATTCGCGTCCTTTTTAGAAAGCACGCGATGCCACATGCTCTTGCATTTCCCATTGGTCATCACCTGATTTACGCGCAAACCCCATCATTAGTAATTAGATAGGTCATATATACACCAAAAAAACATTTGATATTTGAATATATACAATTTATATACCTCCAGCTGATCGCCAATGTTGATAACGATTGCGTGTAGAATGGGTTCGACGTCGAACCAAGTGCCGTCCTTGAGAACTTGAAGGCCACCCACTTCATCATCTTGCAGTAGCAGAATGACTCCGCCAGCGTCCAAGTGGGGGCGCAGCCCATCGACGAGTTCTGGCCTTGGGCATGGCGGGTAGTGAGCCATGTTTATGCCAAAGAAAGGGGCTTTGCCGTCGCCATTGCCCCCTGCTATGGCTTCTTTCAGATACCCTTTCTCCAGTCCCAGATTTTCGCAGATTATATCTAATATTCTTTCCCCGAGTATCTTTACTTCCTCACTAAATTCTTTCATCGTCTCTCTGCAATATCCAACAGATCGCTGATGAGCATTATTCCTTCAAAACATTTTTACAATTTTCGAATATGTTCTGCATTCATGAATAATAAAATAAACCCATAACCACCTATTCTCACTGCTAGAAATAATATCCAATGCATCAGAAAATTTATTTATCTAAAATCATCAAAATACAAAAATATTATACTTGAGATTGGTAGGCAAAGGAGGTGACACTGTGTCATAAGTTTCATCCTGGAGGAAGAAGCCCGTTTCCCAGTCGTCATCTATTTTCGTAGTACCAAAATTCTTGCCTTGGGAGACAACACTTTCAAGCATCCCTACAATCTCAGACTTCTGAAATTCTGCGTCCATGGAATTTTTGTAATGTTCCTTGAACAGCTCCTTCACTCGGTCGAGAAGAGCGTGAGGTATTCCGTGGTTCAGAAGCTGCATAATAACACATGACATACAATAAGAAGTGATAATATAGCAGAAAAATAAAAACGATTGTACTTGAGTTAATGAAAATTATAGGATGGGAATTAATGGGGGAATGACCTGAAAGAAGCCCCATTCTTGGCAGGCATTTTGTATCTTGGCCATCGTCACTTCCCTCTCTTCTCCATTCAACATCTTCTTCATGTCAATCACGGGGACTGCCATCTTTGATAAATCACAAACAGAAAAGCAGAAAAACAGCGTACTGGCAAGCTGTGTATACTTCCAACAGCGGACTCGATGAGGAGTCGAAGAGCCGGGCCACCCTATATATAGGAGTTTTCGTTGTAGAAGCGTGAAGCTCAATGGCGTTTTTTCGGACTAGTCGGTATTTTTGACTGAAGTGGACAATAGGGTGCCGTGCGTTGATCGGTATTTGGCGAAGAGTCAATCGTGCGACCTGCATCAGATTCTCCTTTGATCACGTAAGGAACTGCCTGCATAGTTAATTATGATGCGAGTATCTGACGGCACTAGCTCTGCCGCCCACGGTTTTAATGAAGACAAGTTTCAAAAATCGATGGGCTACTGTCGAAAAACGTCGGCGTGCTGTTGGCAACTACTTTTGTTTTCATCTTTCTATGCTTTTATAGAATATTCAGGTAATATGGTCGGTCTGGAATCTTTTTTTTTTTTTTTACACATATTGGATGGCTAACCATTATTTTGAAACGTTTAAAATGGTTGCTAAAAAAACTAATAGTAAATCTGATGTTTAAGTGTTTATAGTAAATTTGATGTTTAAGTATTTAAATTGATAGATTATATGACTGTTTTTATTGATGATTGGATAACTGAGTTATTAGTAGATTTATTGAACATTATCACTATTTTTTGGTTGAAAATAAAATTTATATAGATAAAAAAAATAATTATATAGATAAAAGGAAAACAATTTTTTTTTAGAGTAATGACATTTTTTATTTGAAATAGAACGATATACATTTTATAAAAAATATTTAGTTTTATAAAAAATATTCAGTGTAAATAAACTAAACGAGTAAATTATTATGCTTAGAAGACTCTTCTTACACTCCTGCACCAAAAACAAACAATTGTCATCGAAATTTCCACTTAACGAACAAAATAAATTTAAAATTCCACACCTGAGAAGGGACTTTTTCTTTTTCTGGCCATGAATTTTTTAATGTGTAAAAAATCTGAGATTCAGCGTCGACTTCGAAGAAGTAAGGGGAAGGAAGATCCATCAACCACGTGATACCACAAAGTCAAGTCCATCGCCTCTTGTTTTTGAACAGATTTTGGCCCACCCTGTCTTCAACTTTAACAGTGCTGGTCAGTGGGAGCGATCACATCAGTTCGATTACAATCATATCTGGTACCAATAGACAGCTGGGACCGAGCTATTTCTGTGGCAGTTTCACAAGGGCAAGGGTTAATCAGCTTGTTATATGGCATTATATGGCATTAAATGCTCGGATATATGCATGATCTATAACAAAATAACATACTGTTTTTATTTCTAATTTATGTAGTCAGCGCTGGCATTATATTATGTTATAGAACATGCATTTATTGGGGCATTTAATGTCCTATAGCAATAGCAAGCTGGTTAGCTTAACACACCGCCCTGATTTTTAATTTATAGCAAGCTGGTTAGCTTAACACACCGCCCTTATTTTTAATTTATGTAGCCACTGGGCCCGCATTATATTATGTTATAAAACATGCATGTACCCAGACATTTAATACCCTATAGCAAGCTGGTTAGCCCTTGCCGTTCCACAAGGGTTATGACGACCAATTATCTAAGTTATTTCTACTCTATTGCGTAGTTGTCTAAGTTATTTCTACTCTATTGGATGAGCATGAAAGGCGTGGAGTTTACTGGATTACTCGAAAGCTCCCAACTTCAGGGGTATGAATGTTATTCAAACTTGCAATTGGACTACTGCAATTTGTATTTTTTTTGTTGTAGTCTTTGACATTTTTCATGGCATATTTTCAGGTTAGAGATATTCAAAATCTTTAAGGAATATTGTAGGTTTCTTTATAGTCGAGAAAATTTATTATACTGTTATATTAGCAATAGAGATAGTCATTTTTAGCTACTAACAACTAATGTAGATTGTTTCATCATTGTTATTAAAAGAAAACCAAGCCACCTAGAATAACTCCTTAGTAGTTCATAAGGAGGCCTTGACCCTTTAACCTATTTCCTTACTTCCTAAAAAAACGAGCTTTTAAAAATTCTTTAACATTATAAACTCCTTACTTCCTAGAAAGAAGAACTTTTAAAAATTCTTTAAAATTATAAGCTCCTTACTTCCTAGAAAGACGAACCTCTGAAAATTCTTTAAAATTATAAGCTGGGTTGTTAATTTTGTATAATTAAAATGTTCTATGTTTTTTCTTAATTTATACATTTGGAAACTAACATTAAAAAATTTATACATTATCAAATTAATCATAATATTAAAAACATTTCAAAAAATAAAAATAAAATATATCATTATTTTTAGATGGGAAATTAGCAGGGACAATGATATCATAAATTCGAGCTTGGAATCCTAAGAATTTCAGATTCTATCAAGATGGCTATACTTTCTGTGATACTATGATAGATAAGTCACAGAGTGAATGGAACGGAAAATTATGATGTCAATCACTCAAACAAAAAAACATTAACTAAAATATACCACCCTTTTATATCTAAAAACTAAAAATGTAATCTGATGTAACACTTTGATGTAACGCTCCTTTCAAAAAAAGTTAGAGGAGCTTAAACACAAATTCAAGAAAAGTCAGAAAAATTGCAGCAACAACAAATGAATAATGCCTACATCAAGTCACTTCAACAAAGGATGAAGTAATTAAGAGGATATAAAATTTGGAAGAAGAGAAAAAGAAAATACAAAATTGTGAAAGTCTTCGCTTAGACATAAACTAACATACATATTCGAATGATAATTGAGTTCATGTTTGAGTTATATTGAGTCATATGGTAGTAATTAAGGAGGAGGATTAGAGATTGTAATTACTCCAACATATCAGAGTTAACTAAAATTAGAGACTCTGTTAGTTCACTCAATCTCTATTATCAAAGTTAGCTAAAATTAGAGACTCCGTTAGTTCACTCAATCTTTATTATTAGAGTTAGCTAAAATTAGAGACTCTGTTAGTTCACTCAATCTCTATTTTTAGCTAATTCTACATACTGAAATAATTACAATTTCTAACTAAATATACCACCTTTTATACCCAAAAACTAAAAGTGTAATCTGATATAACACTCCATTCCTTCCGGATTGTAATTCAGTCAGCGGTTTTGTCCGTTCCGTGTTCTATGTGATATCTTGTTTTGAAATCGTTCTCCCCCATTCCCCATTTTGACCCAATTATAACTTCGTCTACTTTTGTGTTCTCTAATTTTCTCTCAGATGCAACTTTCTCTTCGACTTCCATACTCCCTTGGAATTCCACTGTGTCGACCTATAATTATCTTTGTCGTTTCCTTATTTATTTTCGTCTGTGTCGGTTCCATTTTCTCGACATAAATATAACTTTCTTGGTGAAGTGCGTTCTCTAATTTCCACTAAATACAACTCCATGTGGGAAGTCCATTTTCTCGACCTAATATGAAGATACAACTCCATGTGGGAAGTCCATTTTCTCGACCTAATATGACTTCTGTCTGTGGGAAGTCCATTTTCTCGACCTACTATAGCTTTTGTTGTTAAGTTAATTACGATACTCGGTTGTTGCATATCCATCCGAATACCACTTCCTCTCTGCCATTTCATATTTTTAACTAAAATACAGATAGATTAACTCAACCATTGCATATCAGTTAAAATTTTAGCTCTGCCATTTCTTAATTTTAATTGAAATACATATAAACTAATTCAACCGTTGCATATCCAAACAGGAAACTTTTAGAAAAATTAATGTTTATTATCGTATATGGTTTCCTTGCCTCGACCTAATTTTTTCTCCATTCTAGCTGGTTATATAGAATTTTGAATTCACTGTTTTTTCAGAGCTGTGCTAAGTAATTATATCAAATATATATGATTTTAAATTATGGTTAATTGGTAATTTGTTTGAGTAATTTAGATGATGATTTTAGTAACCGTTACTCACCAATTATATCAATGACTTATGATTTAGCAATAACTCAGCATATTAGAGAAGCTTATTCCTTATGTCTTATCACAATGGTCTATAAGTTTCTTTTAGAATTAAACTTAGTTGGATGGAAAAACAAAATAATAAAAATATTCTTTTTAGGTGAAAAATTCACAATTAGAACAAACTCATGTTTGTTTGGGTTGATTCCCTCATCTCTAACTATAACTTTTAAAGTGGTTATTAGGCCAGATTACTCCAATTTAAATAACCATGTCTAAAAAAACAAAACAAAACATGTTAATAATACAGTTTATTGCCAAGTAATATAAAAAAAAAATATGAAACCTATTATTAAATTAGTAATAACAATTATGATAAAATTAACATATACTTTATTGCCAAGATAATATAAACAAAAAATAGAAACATATTATTAAATTACTAATAATAATTAATGAATAAGTCAAATTTAAAATTAAATCAAATTAAACATCAAAAAATTAGGTTAAACCTAAAAAAAAATTACACACTCTATTTATTTTAAGTTTGAACTTAAAAGATGTTGTTTTATACTCTTGAAAAAAAATAATTAGATAATATAATTTTAAATCTAATATATTTTAAAAAAACTTATTAAAATACCTCCATGTTGATAATGAACGCTGTAATACGTTACCTCATTGTCGATGGTTGTGTTGACCAGTAGACTTGAATTTCCTTAGCAATGAATTAAGCCAGACTTTTTCCTTCATTTCAATCTTTCCTACTATTCAATAAACGCTTGTCCAAGTTATTGAATCACCTGAAACGAGTGGATTTTACTTCAGCCCTTATGCTCATCCATTTAAAATCATTCAGACTTGCAAATGGGAAAGTCAAGTTGACTAATACCTATCTTTTAGGTATTAAAACTTAAAATGTCAAATCAAGAGAAAATTAAAATATAAAATCTATTATGTAGAAAATTCATTCCTTGATTTGATTCAATCTATAAAGCCATTATATTCGTTATTTAAAAGTCATTCAAACTTGCGAATAGAAAATTCAAATGCACATGGCCATATATATATATACCATGTGGTATATATACCATGTGGTTGAATCTAAGAAGTAACTTTAGGATTGAAAACAGGTGTATGTTCAGATCCACGTAAAAAAAAATTGACAATCATATATTGTATAAAGAAATATATAAAAATTAGATTATAAAGCTTTAATTTTAATTGCGAATTATGAATTTGTGAACCATATAATAAAATCAAATTTAAATACTCATCCAAAGCATAGTTATTTAATGTGAGACTCTTCCAAAACACACCCAGACCAGTGACGAAAGCAGTGCCAATTGAAATAAAGGGGATAATGCTCATGATATTTCAGCCGTTCTAGTCGTCCCTTCTTGTTTTCCTTGCAGGGTTTCATTGGTGCAAATAATACAAGGTTTCAACATCTGAATTCACTACATGCAAGACACTAATATGATCACAAATAAAACAATGACGGAAGCCATGTTTTCTATCCAACCTTTTGTGGGTATCGGTAACAAAACTTATGCTTTTTGTTGTATATTTTATTACTTTACTGTAATCGTTGTTCTCCATATTTGCATTTCAATGACAAATTATAAAATTAAAATTAGTACATAAACACAGAAACATACACATATTTTTTTTAGATTTTTTAAAGAAAAATTTATTTTATTACACATAAATCAAATAGCATTTAAAATAAGAAGAAATTACACATAAATCAAATAGCATTCAAAATAAGAAGAAAATAACACAGAAATAGGTAAAATTCAACTAAAGAAGCAACATCATTACCCAAAAGTTTAATGACCCATGGAATTTCTTCCAAATGGTCAATTTATGAAGTTTACCAATCCATGAATAGTTTATTCAAATGATAAAAAAGAAGAACAAAAAAATTATCAATCTGCATACAAATAGTTGTAAGATACCATGACATTCATATAGAACTATTAATGTTTTTCTCAAATACTCCCAAAACACTAAACTTTGTTCAAGATAAATACTTCAAAAATGACATAGAATTCAATAATTCCTCCTCTTTCTTTCTAAGTATAACATATGCATCGTCCTATAGTTTAGCATAATGTTGAAAATGAAAAGGCAGAGGAATTTGTAAACCATCTATCGATTTCACTTTTGATATAGTTGTAAATTTGAAACCCTACCTCTATCTTTCTCCAATATTTAAAATGGATAATTGCAAATTCTTATGTCTAAGGTTCGCCCTAATAATAGACGAAATCGGAAAAACATTTGGACAATGTTATTAAACCAGCTCATAAGATCAATGCCTTCAAAATAATCCTCTTTGAGGGGGAAACCTCCTTTACATTACACAAATGAATAATTCTTGGATGATATAAATGAAAAAACCTCCTTTCTATATATAGAAGTCTAAGGGGTCAAAATATAATCAAAGCTGACATAACAAAAGAATATAATGGCATAATAATAACAATATTGGGCTTCTATGGGGCACAATAATAACAATATGGGGACAATCGGGGCACAACAATAACAATAAGGGATATAATGAAAATAGTAATTGGGGAATAACTAGTATTACAGGGACTTAACATGCCCCTCTCCTTCAAAAAAGTGTTGTTCTCAATGCTTGAGTAGTTATGGATGCTTCTGTATAAAATTCTCATCCTCCCATGTTGAATATTTAGCAGGCAAGTTATTTGACTTGATGAGATACTTCACAATTGATCTTTTAATTTCGTAGTTGTAAAGTTCTTGTTTATGTGACTATTTCAGGTTCCAATATGATTTTTCCTTCCTCGTCAAGTTTTGGAAATACTGTTTGAACTCGGAGCTTGTCACCAATAACCTTCTTTAAGCACGAAACATGGAAAATTGGGTGACCTCGGGAAGCTGCAGGAAGCTCCAATTTGTATGCCATAGCACCAATCTTTTTCAAAACCTTGTACGGACCATAATACTTTGGTGATAATTTATTATCCTTCATAGCTTGCTTGAGGGACATTTTTTTACATGGTTGCAGCCGTAGAAATACCGAGTCACCTACATCAAAATTTCTTTCATTGTGATGTTGATCTACATGTTGTTTCATTCTATTACGTACCAAATTTAGGTTATCCTTTAAGAGTTGGAGAACTTGTTGTTGATCCTTGATGTGATCTCCCCCTGCTTGAATCTTAAAATTTTCTCTTAAATATAATGTGATGGATGGTGAGTGATATCCATAAAGTGCCATAAATGGGGTCATTTTTGTTGTGGTATGGAAGTAAGTGTTATACTGCCATTTAGCTAGAGGCAACCATTTGAACCATTGTGTATGTTTATCAGATACAAAGCAATGAAGATATCATTCCAAACATTTGTTTACTATCTCAGATTTCCCATCAAATTGAGGATGATAAGATGAGCTATGAGCTAACTGAGTACCAAGACAAGAAAATAATTTTGTCCAAAAATTTCTAGTGAAAATGGTATCTCTGTCACTTACTATAATCTTTGGGTTTCCATGTAGCTTTTGAATTGTTTCCATAGATGCAGTAGAAATTGTATTGGCTTTAAATGGATGAGATAATGCACAAAATTGTGCATACTTGGTAAGTTTGTCAACTACCACCATGATGACACTCTTTCCTTCAGACTTGTGTAAACCTCTAATAAAATCCATTGAAACCTCCTCTCAATGTTGACTTGGAATGGATAAAGGTTGTAATAGACCTGGGGTCTTAATTGTTTCAACTTTATTTTGTTGGCAAACCAAACATTCTGATACAAACTTTTGAATATCATATTTAAGGCTATACCAAAAAAATTCCTTCTTGACGCTATGGTAAGCTTTTAAAAGTCCCAAGTGCCCTCCTAATGGGAAGGTGTGCAATTCCATAAGAATATTTTGTTTGTATTGGGAATCTAACATACGTATAAGCGATCTTTGTACCATAACGAATCATTTTTCTAGCTAAATGTATTAGATGTATTGGGATCTTGTTGTAACTTTTGAAAGAGTGCCCACACTTCTTCATCATTCTTCCATTCATTCCTTGCTTCATTTATTCAATCCAGTTGGATAATAGAAATGGCACAAAGCAATGCTTCCACATCCTCATCCTTTCTTCAAAGTGCATCTACCACAACATTTTGCTTCCCTTTTTGTAGATGATTTCAAAGTCATAACCCAACATCTTTGTGACCCATTTTTGCTGCTCTTCTGAAGATAATATTTGTTCTAAGAAGTATTTAAGACTATCATGATCCATTTTTACCTTGAAGTGTCTTACCATTAGGTAGGGTCGCCATTTCTTAAGTTCATGTAGTATTGTAAAAATTTCCTTCTCATAAATAGCTTTATGTAATTACTTTCCTTTGATTGCATGACTTTCACAAACAATGAGTCTTTCTTCTTGCATTAAAATAGCACCAATTCCATTTCCTCAACCATCACATTCCACAATAAAGGTTTTTGTGAATTCCAGCATAGCTAAGACCGGTGCTTGGCACATTGCCTCTTTAAGATGTTCAAAGGCCTTTGTTGCTTCTAGAGTACATAAAAATGCATCTATCTTCAATAATGTTGTTATAGGTGCTGCTATTCTCCCATAATTCTTAAAAAACTTGTGATAATAGTGTGTCAACTCGAGAAATCCTCGCAGATGCTTTATGGATGTGGGGATTTTCCATTCCTTAATGGCTTTAATTTTGCTAGGGTCTACCTTAACACCTTCATGAGATACAATATAACCCATATATTCCAACTCTTGTACTCCAAAGAAACATTTGGAGCTTTTTTTCATATAATTGTTTCTCCTCCAATAGTTTGAGCACCATGTCAACATGTTGAACATGATCCTTCCAAGACCTACTATAGATTAGTATATCATAAAAAAAGCTAACACAAATTTTCTAAGCAAGGATTTGAAAATGGAATTCATCAAACCTTGAAATATAGAAGGTGCATTGGTAAGGCCAAAATGCATGAACAAAAATTCATAATGACCCTCCTGAGTTCTGAATGTTGTTTTCGGAATGTCTTCAGTCTTCATTATGATTTGATGATATTTTGAACGAATACCCAACTTGGTGAACTAAATTGATCCATGAAATTCATCCAATAGTTCATCAATGACATGAATGGGAAATTTATCTTTCATGGTGAGCTTGTTAAGCTCCCTATAATCTGGATACATGCACCATGATCCATCATTCTTGTTCACCAATACTACTGGAGCACATAAATAAATTTGACTAGGTTGAATTATACTAGCCTCTAGCATTTCTGCAACCATACGTTCAATTTCACTCTTTTGGGCATAAGGATATCTCTAAGGCCTGATGTTTGGAGGCGCACTTCCTGGAATCAAATGAATAGCATGATCATGATCACGAATAGGTGGGAGACCTTTGGGAATCTCAAATACCTTGGAATGATTGTACAAGTTTTTTTGGAGTTCTAGAGAAATAGATGATTTTGATGTGGGAACCTCTATTGAACATAATTGTGAAATTACGCCTCGTTGTTCTTTCTTTAGAAGATTTTTGATTCCATTAGAGCTTAGTATCTTTCTTGGTTTCCCTATGATGCCTCTTAATTCAACTTCCTTTCCTTCCAAAGAAAATTTCATGACAAGTTCTTGAAAATTAAAATCTATTATACCCAAGGATTGTAGGCATTGGACTCCTAATAGAACATCAACACCACCCGTTGGAATGGAAAGCATTGGGCTATTCAATACATATTCTCCCATGGATAGCTTGATACTATAGCACTTTCCAGAGAAATTTATGGTTCCTCCACTTGCAACCATGACTTCAGACTCTGGTGTTGGATATAGGAAGCAATTCAATTCCTTGGCTATGTTACAATGAATAAAATTATGGGTGTTTCCCGAATCAATCAACACTATTACGTTTTTCTTCTTGATATGTCCTTATATCTTGATCGTTTGAGGAGTGGTAATTCTGGCCAATGCATTACAAGATATCGTCAGATTCATTTCTTCTTTCTCTAAGGTTTTTTCCTGATGTATATCCTCTTCTTTTGACATTTCTTGTTCCTTTTCTTCATCCTCTTCATAAAATATGTAAAATAATTTCTTCTCAGCACACTTATGACCTTTAGTGTATTTGCTATCACAACTGTAAAATCCCTTTTGCTCTTTTTTCTTCCAATTGTTGGGGTGTCAACCTTGTAGGTTGTGGAAGGCTAAGGGAAACACCACTTCCATCCTTATAGTTGTGAGTGGTAGGCTTCCTTGTTGCCGAAATTTTTCTTTCCATTATTCTTACCAACCTGAATGCCTTCTCCAATGAATCAAGTTCCCAAAGGTGAATCTCATGCTGCATGTTATCCTTTAAAGTCCCTTTGAACACATCAATCCAATGCTCCACTAGAATATATGTTACCCTTATATTCAATTTTTGGAAATCCTGAATGTGCTCCATCATTGAACCCTTTTGTTTGAGGTTTATCAATTCGCGAAAAAAAGTGTTACTTTTTTTTTCCTCATAATGTGTGATCATTTCTTCGATAAAAATTGTCGAAGTGACAATTTGTTTATGAAAGCAAAGCCATCGATACCATACAAAAGGGTGTGGTTCCAAATCTAAAGTTGCAATCCATACCTTTTGTGTGTTTTATAGATTATGGAGATTGAAATATTGCTCCATATGTAGTATCCATGTTACGGGATCCTTGTCATCAAACTTCCTCATATCAATCTTTGGAACATGGTGGGTCTTCAATACAACATTAGAGTCTATGAAATCATGATTAACATTTATTTTTTTCTCATCATGAGTTTCATCTACTACCCTTTCACCATTAGTAAGCATTTCTTGTAGCAAATTAGTCAGATATATCTTCAAATCTTCCATCTTAATGTCCATGCCATTCATCTTAGCTTCCATGCCATCCATATTCCACACCATCCATCTTAGCTTCCACCCCATTTATCTTAGCTTTCACGCCTTTCTTCAAACCATCAATTTGAGCTTCTGGTACCTTTTGTGAGAGTGAAATTTGTTGCACTTGGTCTCATAATTTTGATATATCATGTTTCATTTATTCCTCTTCTTCATGAGTCACGCTAGAGCTTTCAGGTTGTTTACTAGGTGTTTACATTTTCTTTCTTTGGGGCATCAATTAATGATAATTATGCTTCACTATTCCATTTGAACTTAAAACTAATTTTTCAACCCAAACTTATGCAAAATTTTGAAAGGACTACACACATTGTTTTACCTTGTAGAAGCTCGATATTAAATTTGTTGTAACTCTGTAATTGTAGATCTCCAAGGTATAAAATTTCTTCCTGCAGTAGCCCTTCGAGTCCTCTTTTAAATGCCACAAGTCTGATCAAAATTGCATTATTCAAGAAAGATATATTCCCAATATCTCATGATGATTTGATTATATAAAGTTTTAATAGAGTGAACTTGTATGACATACCACATGTCACTGTTTCAACCTTGAGATTTGAAAATGATACACAAAAAACTACATTCCGTCCTCTTTCTGTAACTGCTCATGAACTTTCAATCTAATGTTCAGAGAGAAAGTTATGACGATTTTCCCAAGGTCACCTGTTTGGAATGTAATTCAGGAGTCTGCAAAAACCATAACTTCCTCAGATCATATCTCCGAAAATGTAGATAGAAAAGATCTGAAATTCAGACCCAAGGTTTAGACTGATTTTGGCACAAACGGGTTTTTTTTTTTCTGCTTCTGAAACATCTTATAAAAAACATTATAGTGAAAATGTCACGATGCCCTGTTTGGAGCAACGAGGCCGTAGAATCCAAAGCTCTCATACCAAATGTTATGAAACCAACACCCAAAAAGATAGAAAAGAGAGATCACTACCTTCAAAATAAGCTTCTGCGAGGGGGAAACCTCCTTTACATTACACAAATGAATAATTCTTGGATGATACAAATGACAAAACCTCCTTTGTATATATAGGAGTCTGAGGGGTCACAATATAATCAAAGTCGACATAACAATAACAATATAAGGGCACAACAATAACAATAGTGGGCTTATATGGGGCACAACAATAACAATAGTGGGCTTATATGGGGCACAATAATAACAATATGAGGACAATAGGGGAACAACAATAACAATAAGGGCTATAATGACAATAGTAATAGGGGAATCACTAGTATTATAGGGACCTAACAGACAATCTCTATCAAAGGGAAAGCACAGTAATTCTAAAAAATAAATGTAGTTAATTATGGAAGATGTGGCGCTTCAAAATAGGTGCATAGAAAATATCATCAACATATTGAAGAGTATTATTTACGAACCCATTCTCAACCCAAAATTTACATGTTTGTATCACACGCTCTCCATGACATAGAAGCACTTAACTCTCCAATATGTCATCATCGTTGTCACATATTTCTATTCTTCTAGTGCATTCTGCAACATGTCTTGCAATAAGACAATTTAACGATTTAAGCATCTTCCAGTGTGAAAATTGACAAGACTATTCATTTCAAAGAAGTGAGTAGAAGAATTAAATTTAATTTTTTCATGTTGATCCAAGCAACTACCGACACAGGTCATAAGAAGATCCCATTCAGTAAGAAAAATATCTCCATTTCTAATATTGTTCAGAATATTGTGAAAAGACGTTTGTCTCAGATTGTCTCCTTACTAATAAATTTTTTCCCCTTGTTACAAGTTAAAAGAAGATCCAAAATAAGATGGACAAGCACTTCTTTGGAAACAAATTTGGAAAGGAGGATGATGGCAAAAAGTAGCCCATTTTCTATTGCTTGTAAGCAAAGGGAGAATACTGACTTGGGATGAGTTACAAAAAAAAGATATGCAAGGCCTATCCTTTTGTTGGATGTGCCAACAAAACAAAGAAGACACGGAACACATGATGAACCCCTACCCATTCATGATTCAGTAGTGGGAAAAAATACTAGGTGTATTTGGAAGCCTCGATAGAAATCACCAAAGCAGAAAAGAAACAATCCTAATATGGGGTAACAAAAACTTCTCAAGCCCTGTCCTATACCGGGCATGGGGACTAGCCCTAGGGTTCAACCTCTGGATGGTATAGAAAGAACGAAATCGTAGAATTTTCAAAAACAAAATTTCAACACAAGAGAAAGTATGGGAAGGATTAGTAAATAATATTAGATAAACAAACCTTGCAAAACAATGGAGCCCTAAAGACTGGCAAGTTCCTCCCCATGAAGCAAGAATATTAGGATGCCTCAATTTATCAAAATAAATGGTCGCCCTGAATGCACGGAAAGCGAGGAAGAACAATATTGACTCCATAAAGTAGTTCACCCTCCTAGGAAAAGGATTCATCAAACTAAATTTTGATGGGGCCTCAAAGGGGAACCCCAGAATAGCAGGATTGGGTAGCATATTCAAAGATAATGAAACAGACGCGTGGGTGATATATCCAAAACCATGTGGAATTGCAATCAACAACGAAGTCAAATTTCCAGGAGCTGGGCATGACCTCAGAATAGTTGTAAGACTGGGATACAAACAAG
Organism: Pinus taeda; assembly: GCA_000404065.3. Lineage (NCBI taxonomy): Eukaryota > Viridiplantae > Streptophyta > Pinopsida > Pinales > Pinaceae > Pinus > Pinus taeda. The sequence continues at coordinate 16,776 of APFE030059698.1, forward strand.
TGAAAGTGGAAGGATATTCTAGCTTGGTCATCAATACCTTGAGGAAACTTAACAATGGAATTCCTTGGGACAAATTGAAAAAAATCTAGAGGACAACCCATATCATCCAAAAGATAGTACAACTCACTCATAAGTTCAACTACTTAGTTATTAAAAAGGTAAGGATGGAGGGGAACAAAGAAGCAGATTTCTTGGCCAACTGGGGCTACAATCAACAACATGGATCAATGGAAATGTTATGGCCTATATAGTCCAGGGATGAATGACTAAACCCCTGGAAGAAATCTTACTACAAGATATCCAACATGGATAGGAGAAAATGAATACTAACAACAATACCCCTAATCGGGGTGAGTGATCGAGGATGTAGGACATATATTGTTGTGAGGATAACTAAATGTTGCGTACAACCTACCGCAACCTACATGCTCATGCTGATGGGTGCGGTGGCCTCCCACATGATAACGTAAAGAGGGGCATGGAGAAGTGGCAGCCAGTGATAGGGTAGTGATGGAGGTGGGAAGGATAGGATAGGAGGATGGATGGGAGAGAGAGGGAAGGATGGGGATTATGAAAGAATGAAGGGTGATGGGGAGAGCATAGCTACGGAGGAGAGATGGAGAAATGACAAGGAATATTAGCCCAGAGACCTGTAACGACACCTTCGAAACGACACCGGGTATGTTATCTAGCTCCACTCGTCTTTTGCAGTGTTGTCTCTGAGTTTCTATGGAGAGGGAATGAGGGATATGACCAGAGAGGGGTGTTGGGAAATAGGTGGGAGAGACCTAGTCATGCTAGGAAGGAAGGGGACTGGGGTCGAACCTATAATTGGCAAAGAGAGAGACCATCAAGGATGAGACCATGAGTAATCACCTCCAATTAAGCTGGTCTGTCTGATAACCAGTGAGGAAGGGGAGCAGGTAGATAAGTACGTGTGAGGGAGGGTAATTAGGAGTGGAAGAGAGGAGTGAATGGTTGTAGTGGCTATATGGTTCGAGGGGAGGGTGGTCAGTGCCAAAAGTTTCACTTGAACTGGGCACCAAGGCACTACCCCTGGGTGCAGAGTAGAGAGAGGCAAACACCAAAAAGACAGAGAGGTTATTTCTTAGTAGGGGAGAGGCGCTCATAATCATCGCAGAGGAGAGGCAATGCAGCCATGGGCAGAGGGGCACCAGGGCAGAGATGAGTGTGGCAAGAAAGGCGAGGAGAGGGGAAGCAACAACATTGTGGAAAGTCCAGAACTTAATGTCAGTGCTCTAATTCGAAATGTATGTGAATACGTTAGCACAACAAGAGAAATGACAAAACCAGCCCATGGAAGAGGATGAGGTAGAAGGGGAAGGGAGTTTCCTCGTGCAGCTGACCTAGGCACCTCAGATCCCAGACGTTGAAGAGAGCCAGTAGAAAGGCTTATCAATGAAGGAGAAACAACGTACAGGGTAGGGACAGATGGAGGTATTAGGAATATCTTAGAAGATTGGGAGGCATAGATAAAAGAGGAGGCAGATTCAAAAGAGGAAATTGAGGCATCGCGTGAGGTAATCCTAGACACAAGGAATAGTAGGGGGAGACTCACTCAATTCAAGCAAACTCTATACTTGTATTGGCTCATGAAGAGCCTCATGGGGAAGGAAATGGAGCAGCTATCAATGGGGATGGTACTGACCCTCCAGGACATGCGAAACTACAAGAAAATCTTGCATACCATCGAGTTCTAGTTGTGCAAGCAGGACATTCACCTAGATTGTATTCAAAGGCATATCCCTTTTATTATCAAGCTTACAGAAGCACTAGGAGACTCAATTGAAGATCCAGCCCCGATTGACTCAGGCTTAGAGGATCAAAAGGAATAGTTAGGTTCTTGAATGCTTTTTGGTTTTCAGCGGATAGAATTTACTTTTATTAATGTCTACTTCTGATAGATATAAACTCATACTCTTATCATGATATAGAGGTATATATAGCTTCGGTAGATCACCTTAAAATATATTATTTTTGGATGGCGTATAACGAGGATAGGTGGCCAACAGACTTGATTTCCCATTGCGAAAGTTGAGGCCACCTATCTCATCTATGTGGTGTAAACTTGTCTTTTATAAATAGAAAACAAAAGGTCCTACCAAGCTTTACAAAACAAAATAAAAAATAGTTATATTAGTGATTATTTAATGAGTGACGACACTAAACATTATTTTTATAAAGTCACTACTACTATAGTAGAGCATGTGTGTTTGTTATGAGTTTCACTTACTCATAAAACTTCTACCGTTAATTAAATTGGTGTTTCTTCCAAATTGATATTGATTTTCCTACCATTCTTTCAAAACAAAGCTAATCTTGTGGGATCAATATGAAATCATGCCCTATTAGTTTAAATAAATTACATTTATTTCCCTTATGAAATAATTGGAGGTAAGTTTATCTTAACAAAAGCATAAAAAAGGTGGAAGGATAAGGTGGATGGGCCCTAATTTACAAGAGCCAAGACATGGATGACACATGGTACATGGTAGGCGTAGCTCAACCACATTAAAAAAGTGGTTGAAAATGCTAATAAGGATATATCAAATACATTAATTATATAATAACTAATATGCTTAATTAAATTAAATTGAAATAAATTAAAAATTAAAAATTTATATATTATATTGTTAACCCTTAATATTAATAGACAATAATATAAATAATGTTAATATAAATAATAATATTAGAATTGTTTATATTTAATATGTGTATTATATTTTTAATATCATATTAATATATTTATTAATGATAAATATTAAATATAGAAATCACAAATATTTTAAATAATAATTAATAATTAAATTTTTATTAATAAAAAAATAAATTTATAATAATTTCTATATGTATCTTTTTCTATTACTAATTTGTTATTGCAATTGTTTAGTTTGTTGTTCAAAATTGTAAAAATAATAATTATACGAATAAAATAAAATAACAAGTTATTTGTATATAAATTAAGAACTATAAAGCTCATGGATAATATTATACCTTATAATTATCAATCTTTTCATTAATAAAATCAATCAATCAATATTATCACTATTTGATTAATAAACACAATTAATCAATATTATCGCCAATTTCCATAGCTAACAATGGTAACAATGATTCATTTTTTCTTATCGTGACAATCTTTGTCGTAGCATGACATTAGACCATTCATTCCCATGATTTCAAATACAACTATTTAACATTACACCCTATGACCGATATTATAAACTCAGTGAACAATATTTGAACCTACTACTAAGAAAAATTACATTGATAAACCCAACTAGAAATGAAGCGAAGCAATTAGCACAATAACGCCAATGAACTATAAAAGGAAGGGAAAATATTAAACCCAAGGAATAAATATTATAAACCCACATATACACACAACAAGATAACACAACAAGATAAATGTAAAAAACCATTACATATTGTAAATTGCAATGCATTAAAGCATATGGAAAACAAACTCGAATATATCACAAACACACTGAAAAATTATTGAATACAATGGAAGAATATTAAAAGCTACCAAACAATTCAAATTCAAAGACAATTGACAAACAATTGTGCACATGAAAACACCAATGTCAATAATATGGAAATGTCTAACATTTAAACCGAGCAAACAAAGATTTTATTGATATATAATATTTAGAGATCTATTTAAGGTCACACAATATCAATAATTTCAACAAGGAAAATCAAATCTAAATACTCGTCCAAATCATAGTTATTTAATGTGAGCCTCTTCCAAAACACACCCAGACCAGTGACAAAAGCAATAGAAATTGAAATCAAGCAGATAATGCTCATGATCTTTTAGGATTTCTAATTGTCCCTTCTTGTTTTCCTTGCACAGTCTCATTGGTGCAAATAATACAAGGTTTCGACATCTGAATTAACTACATGCAAGGCACGCATATGCTCATAAATAAACCAATGATGGAAACCATGTTTTCTATCCAATCTTTTGTGAGTATAGGCAACAAAACTTATGATTTTTGTCGTAGATTTTATTGATTTGTTGTAATAGATGTCATCATTGTTCTCCATATTTGCATTTCAATGAAAAAATTATACAATTAAAATTAGTATATAAACACAGAAACAAACAAATATCTACATACACATATTTTATTAGAATTTTTTCATATTTTTTTTAAAGAGAAAAAAATGATTATACATAAATCAAATAGCATCAAAACAAGAAGAAAATAACACAAAAATAGGTAAAATTCAACCAATGAAATAACATCACCACCAAAAAGTTTAAGGATCCATGGAATTTCTTCCAAATGGTCAATTTACAAACTTTACCAATCCACGAATAATCTATTCAAATGTAGAAAAGAAGAACAAAAAAATTATCAATCTGCATACAAATAATTGCAATAAACAATAACACGCATATAGAAATATTCATCTTTTTCTAAAGTACTCCCAAAAGATTAACCTTTATTCAAGATAAATACCTCAGAAATGATATAGAATTCAATCATTCCTCCTCTTTCTTTCTAAGTGTAACATATGCATTGTCCTGTAGTTTAGCATAATGTTGAAAATAAAAGGGTGGAGGAATTTGCAAACCATCTATCGATTTCACTCTTGATATAACTGTAAATTTCAAACCCTACCTCTATCTATCTCCAATATCTACAATGGATCATGGCAAATTCATATGTCTAAGATTCCCCCTAATAACAGGCGAAATTGGAAAAAAGTTTGGACAATGTTATGAAACCAGCTCATAAAACGATAGAAAAGAGAGATCAATGCCTTCAAAATAAGCCTCTTCGAGGGGGAAACCTCTTTTACATTACACAAATGAATAATTCTTGGATGATACAAATGAAAAAACCTCCTTTCTATATATAGGAGTCTAATAGGTCGCAATATAATCAAATCCGACATAACAATAATAATATTAGGGCACAAAAATAACAATAGTGAGCTTCCATGGGGCACAATAATAACAATATTGGGACAATAGGGGTAGAAAATAAAAATAAGGGCTACAAGGGCAATAGTAATGGGGGAATCACTAGTATTATAGGGGCCTAACATGCCCCTCTCCTTCAAAAAGTGTTTTCCTCAATGATTGAGAAATTCTGGATGCTTCTGTATAAAATTCGCATCCTCAAATGTGGAATATTTAGTAGGTAAGCTCTTCCACTTGAGTAGATATTCTGCAATTGATCGACTTCATCATTGTCGATTTTTTTTTCTGTGACTGCTTCAGCTTCCAATATGGTTTTTCCTTCCTCATCAAATTCTGGCAATATTTTTTGAACTGGGAGCTTGTCACCAATATCCTTCTTTAAGAATGAAATATGGAAAA
>APFE030059698.1:22154-41324 GCA_000404065.3 Pinus taeda
TATGCCATAGTACCAATCTTTTGCAACACCTTGTATGGACCATAATACTTTGGTGATAATTTATATCCTTCTTAGCTTGCTTGAGGGACATTTGCTTATATGGTTGTAGCCATAGGAATACACAATCACCTACATAAAAACTTCTTTCGCTGCGATGTTGATCTGCCTGTTGTTTCATTCTATTCTGTGCCAACACGAGGTTATCCTTTAAGAGTTGGAGGACTTGTTGTTTATGTTCGATGTGATGTTCCACTGCTTGAACCTTAGAATTTCTCTTAAATATGATGTGATGGATGGTGTTGATATCCATAAAGTGCCATAAATGGGGTCCTTTTTGTTGCTGTATGGAAGGAAGTGTTATACCACCATTCAGCCAGAGGCAACCATTTGACCCATTGTGTCTGTTTATCAGATACAAAGCATAGAAGATATCCTTCCAAACATTTGTTTACTATCTCAGTTTTCCCATCATATTGAGGATGATAAGATGAGCTATGAGCTAACTGAGTACCAAGACAAGAAATAATTCTGTCCAAAAATTTCCAGTGAAAATGGGATCTCTGTCACTTACAATAATCTTTGGGTTTCCATGTAGCTTTTGAATTGTTTCCATAAATGCACTAGAAACTTTACTAGCTTTAAATGGATTTGATAATGCAAAAAAGTGTGCATACTTGGTAAGTCTGTCAACTACCACCATGGTGACACTCTTTCCCTCAGACTTGGGTAAACCTGTGATAAAATCCATTGAAACCTCCTTGCAACGTTGGCTTGGAATGGATAAAGGTTGTAATAGACCCGGTGTCTTAATTGTTTCAACTTTATTTTGCTAGCAAACCAAACATTCTGCCACAAACTTTTGAATATCTGATTTAAGACCCTCCCAAAAAAATTCCTTCTTAACCCTGTGGTAAGTTTTTAAAAATATTGAGTTCCCTCCCAAGGTAGAACTGTGCAATTCCATAAGAAGCTTTTGTTTTAGCTGGGAATTCTTACAGACGTATAAGTGATCTTTGTATCATAACGAATCATTTTTCCAGCTAAATGTATCCGATGTTATGGAATCTAGTTGTAACTTTCGAATAAGTGCCCACACTTCTTCATCATTCTTCCATTCCCCCCTTGCTTCATTTATCCAATCTGGTTGGATAATAGAAATGGCACACAACAATGCTTCCACATCCTCATCCTTTTGAGAGTGCATCTGCCACCACATTTTGCTTCCCTTTTTTGTAGATGATTTCAAAGTCATAACCCAACATCTTTGTGACCCACTTTTGTTGCTCTTCAGAGGATAATCTTTGTTCTAAAAAGTATTTAAGGCTATCATGATCCATTTTTACCTTGAAGTGTCTTCCCATTAGGTAGGGTCGGCATTTCTTAAGTGCATGGAGTATTGCCAACATTTCCTTCTCATAAATAGCTTTGTGTAAAAACTTTCCCTTGATTGGACGACTTTCAAAAGCAATGGGTCTTTCATCTTGGATTAGAACAGCACCAATTCCATTTCCTGAAGCATCACATTCCACAATATAAAGGTTTTTGTGAAGTCCGGTGTAGCTAAGACAGGTGCTTGGCACACTGCATCTTTAAGATGTTCGAAGGCCTTTGTTGCTTCTGGAGTCCATGAAAATGCATCTTTCTTCAATAGTGTTGTTATAGGTGCTGCTATTCTCCCATAATTCTTAACAAACTTGCGATAATACCGTGTCACCCCGAGAAATCCTCTCAGATGCTTTATGGATGTGGGGATTCTCCATTCCTTAATGGCTTCAATTTTGCTAGGGTCTACCTTAACTCCTTCATGAGATACAATATGCCCCAGATATTCCACCTCTTGTACTCCAAAGAAAAATTTTTTGCATATAATTGTTTCTCCTCCAATAGTTGTAGCACCCTGTCAACATGTGCAACATGATCCTTCCAAGACTTACTATAGATCAGTATATCATCAAAAAATACTAACACAAATTTTCTAAGGAATGGTTTGAAAATTGAATTCATCAAACCTTGAAATGTTGAAGGTGCATTGGTAAGGCCAAAAGGCATGAGCAAAAATTCATAATGACCCTCATGAGTTCTAAATGTTGTTTTCAGAATGTCTTTAGTCTTTGTTTTGATTTGATGATATCTCGAATGAAGATCCAACTTGGTGAAGTAAGTTTATCCATGATTTTGATGTGGGAACCTCTATCAAACATAATTGTGCAATTAAGCTTCACTGTTCTTTCTTTAGAAGCTTTTTGCTTCCACTGGAGCTGATTATCTTTCCTGGATTCCTTGTGATACCTCTTAATTCAACTTCCTTTCCTTCCAAAGAAAATTTTATGAAAAGTTCTTGAAAATTAAAGTTATTGTACCAAAGGATTGTAGCCATTGGACTCCTAGTACAACATTAGCACCACCCATTGGAATGGAAAGCATTGGGCTATTCAACACATATTCTCCCATCGATAGCTTGATATTATGGCACTCTCTAGAGCAATTTATGGTTCCTCCACTTGCAACCATCACTTGACACTTTGATGCTAGATATAGGAAGAATTTCAATTCCTTGGCTATCTTACATTAAATAAAATTATGGGTACTGCCTAAATCAATCAACACTATTACATTTTTCTTCTTGATATGTCCTTATATGTTGATCATTTAAGGAGTGATAATTCCGGCCAATGCATTACAAGATATGGTTGGATTCATTTCTTCTTTCTCTAAGTTTTGTTCCTGGTGTATATCCTCTTCTTTTGATGTTTCTTGTTACTTTTCTTCCTCCTCTTCAAAATTTATGTAAAATAATTTCTTCTCAGCACACTTATGACCTTTAGTGTATTTTGCTATCACAACTGTAGAAAACCCTTTTGCTCTTTTTTCTTCCAATTTTTGGGGTGTCAACCTTGTAGGATGTGGAAGACTATGGGAAACAACGCTTCCATCCTTATAGTTGTGAGTGGTACGATTTCTTGTTGCCATAATTCTTCTTTCCATTTTCCTTGCCAACCTGAATTCCTTCTCCAATGAGTCAAGTTCCTAGCGGTGAAACTCATGTTGGATGTTATCCTTTAAAGTCCCTATGAAAACATCAATCCTATGGTCCTCTAGAATACATTTTACTCTTATATTCAATTTTTGGAAGTCCTCAATGTGCTCCATCATTGCACCTTTTTGTTTGAGGTTTATCAATTGCGTAAAAAAATTGTTGCTTTTTGTTTCCTCATAATGTGCTATCATTTCTTCTGTAAAAATTACCGAAGTGACAATTTGTTTAGAGAGAAAAGCCATCGATACCATACAAAAGGATTTGGTTCCAAAAATAAAATCTCAATGCGTACCTTTTGTGCATTTTTTACATTGTGGAGATCGAAATATTGCTCCATATGTAGTATCCATGTTACGGGATCCTTGCCATGAAACTTCCCCATATCGCTCTTTGGAAAATGATGGGTATTCAATATAATGTTAGACTCTATGGAATCATGATTAACATTTATTTTGTTGTCATAATGAGTTCCCTTTTCTACCGTTTCACCATTATTAAGCTTTTTTTGTAGCAACTTAGTCAAATCTATCTTCAAATATTCCATCTTAGCATCCATGCTTCCATGCCATTCAATTAAGCTTCCACACCATCCACCCTAGCTTCCACCCCATTTATCTTAGCATCCAAGCCTCTCTTTAAACCATCAATGTAAGCTTTTGTTACCTTTTGTGAGAGTGAAATTTGTTGCACTTGGTCTCGTAATTTTGATATATCATGTTGCATTTATTCCTCTTCTTCATGAGTCATGCTAGAGCTTTTAGGCTGCTTACTAGGTGTTTCCATTTTCTTTCTTTGGGGAAGCAATGAACGATAATTGTGCTTCACTATGCCCTTTGAACTTCAAACTATTTTTTCAACCCAAACTTATGAAAAATTTTAAAAAGACTACACACCTTTTTTCACCTTGTAGAAGCTCGATATTGAATATGTTGTAACTCTGTAATTCCAAATATCCAAGGTTTGAAATTTCTTACTGTAGTAGCCTTCTGAGTCCTCCTTTCAATGCCATGAGTCTGATCAAAGTTGGATTCTTCAAGAAAGATATCTGCCCAATATCTCAAGATGACTTGATTATAAAAAATTTGAGTAGAGCGAACTTGTACGATATGCCACATGTCACTGATTCAACCTTCGGATTTGAAAATGATACACACAAAACTATAGTCCATCCTATTTCTATAACTACTTATGTAATTTCAATCTGATGTTTAGAGAGAAAGTTATGACAATTTTCCCAAGGTCACCTGTTTAGAATGTAATTCGGGAGTATGCGAAAACCATAACTTCCTCAGATCATATCTCGCAAAATATTGCGAGACAAAGTCTGAAATTTGAACCCAAGGTTCAGAATGATTTTGGATGAAATGGTTTCTTTTCAACCTCTAAAAAATCTTAGAGAAAAATTTATAGCGAAAATGTCACGATGACCTGTTTGGAGCAATAAGGCCCTAGAATCCAAAGCTCTGATACCAAATGTTATGAAACTAGCTCACAAAAAGATAGAAAGGAGAGATCAATGCCTTCAAAATAAGCTTCTTCGAGGGGGAAACCTCCTTTACATTACAAAAATGACCAATTCTTGGATGATACAATGAAAAAACCTCCATTCTATATATAGGAGTCTAAGGGGTCACAATATAATCAAAGCCAACATAACAATAATAATATAAAGGCACAAAAATAACAATAGTGGGATTATATGGGGGGCACAATAATAACAATATGGGGACAGTAGGGGCACAACAATAACGATAAGGCTATAATCACAATAGTAATGAGGGAAGCACTAGTATTATATCGACCTAATAGATAATCTCTATCAAAGGGAAACCACAATAATTCTAAAAAATAATTGTAGTTAATTATGGAAGATGTGGCGACTTCAAAATGGGTGCATAGGAAATATCTTCAAAATATGAAAGAGTACTATTAACCAAACCATTCCAAAAATTACACATTTGCATCACATGCTCTCCACAACATAGAGGCACTTAACTCTCCAACATGTCATCATCGTCATCATCACATATTTCTATTCTTCTAGTGCATTCTACAACACATCTTGTAATAAGACAATTTAACGATTTAAGCATCTTCAAGTGTGAAAATTGATGAGACTATTTGTTGCAAACAAGTGAACATAAGAGTTAAATATAATTTTTTCATGTTGATCCAAGCAACTATCAATGCACATCATAAGAAGATCCCATTCAGTCAAAAAAAGATCTTCATTACTAATATTGTTCAAAATATTGCAAAAATACATTTGTATCGGTTCATCTCCTTGCTAGCTATAAATTTTGTCCAAAGTCATGACAATGTTGAAGCTTTCAAATAAAAAATTGCCAATTTTTCTACCTACATAAAAAAGTTTATCGTTGACAAAAGGAAGATTCCCAAGGTTGCCCACAAGAATGCCAAACCTACCACCAAAAGGATACTACTTGTTTTCAGGAAAGGCTTCTTGCATATGAGAATCAAGTTGTATGAATATATTTCGACAGATAAATCTCATCTCATCAATCAATATATGTAAAATATTCCTTAGTTGTTCTTGGAAGTCTACCAAAGCCTCACTAGATAGTGGTTTTGTATCTTTTATAGGAATCTTCAAAGCAGAATGTATTGCTTTTGTACATATGTTGAAATCAACTATACTAGTTGGAGAAATAAATAACAATGGACTTTTAGCATCCATTGTTAAAGAATAAATATCATGAGAAATATAGTCAATGAGAGAAGAATTCCTGATTCTAGCATTACCCTAAATAATCATTTTTAAAGCACCATAATTTCAACCATTAACAAAGTGTCGGAAAATAATTTTAGAAGCAGCAAGTTGCTTTTCAGATAGAGAGGGAGGAAAAAAAGATGTCTCTCTAACCAAGATACCATTGACAACACCTGAATACTATGCATCCTTTAAAAAATAGATCCCATGCTCCAAAAAAGTGTTTGATACCATTGTTTCCTACCAATTATAATGAATATCAAAGTCCCTTCTACCAATATTTTCAAGATATGAAATGCTTACATTTCCTAGGGGGAATTATCCAAGAAGAAACCTACCACTATTCCAAATATTGATCAAAATTTCCTTCATACACAAGTGTCTCAACCTCTTCTTCATTGCCTCAATATGGCAAAGGAACTGAATCAATATGCCACATGTGATATCTCAAATTTCTTTAATTCTAAATTATACTTTTAGGTAAAATATTGATATCAAACACAATGTCATGAACTGGCTTATATAAAAGTAAATCATGCCAATAAAATCTTTTAAACTCTTCTAAACCATCACCAGGAACAACATAAAATCATGGCAAAACATGAAATATATCGTGGTTTTCTCGTGGCTTCCCTAGATCCTAGCGCGTGTGCTATCTTGTGAACACCTAATACAGAATCGAGCAATGTCATCATAATCCTCTTGAGAAATGCCTCCCTTCCCCATCAGATTTAAAGTTTCTATCCATTCTTCTTTCATTACTTTTGTTAATATGGCTTTTGAGGCTACTTTTGGTAATGTGGACTCAGGGGATCTTTGTAAATTGTATTGAAACCATTTGACATATTCCTCTAGAGTTTCATTATCCTTCGTAGACATTTTAAAGGTTTTATATTTTAATTCCCTAGTCCTATAATAGTCTTGATATTTCGTGATAAAAGAAGTTTTCATGTCATCCCAAGAGTTAATAGTGTGTCTGCCCAAACCCATAGACCACCGCAAAGCTTCTCCTTTTAGGGTAGAAGGGAATAACTTAAATTTTTGAGGATCTATGGTGTAATTGTATCCTCTCCATTGGATGTCAAATTCGAATAAGAATGCATCCATATCCTTTGTGGTCATCTCATGAAAGGTTGGGATGTTTTGCAAGGGAATATTTTTCATCGGGGCGTTGACTACTCGGTCGACTATGGGATATTCCAACATCGAGGTCTAACCTTGAGGTGGTTGATTCACCATTTGGTAAAAAATGTGCCAATATCCTTCAGGGAATTCAGGGGATGCTATTTGAGTATGTGGAGTATTTTCAATCCGAAGTGGTTTTATGACACTGCTTAGATATGGGATCACAGGTGCTAGGGAATAAATTCCCCGAGGGTCTTGGGTTGACACCCTAGTAGACTGGAGGTTGTCTATATAAAGAAATGCACATTCCATACAGCCATAATGCTAATATAAGCAAACTCTACGATAAGGGGCGTACCTGAGGTCCTACATTTGAGAAGAGCCTTCCAGGGTCCAAACCTTTCTTCGAGTTCCTTTTGCTCCTTGAACCTGCAAAACAATCAATTCCAGAAAGTACAACAGTATATGGACTAAACATCATAAAGAAACCATCTTCATATTTTAATGAAAGGTAGTTAGCTATGCAATTAAACAACCATTCACATATGAATCATAACATGGATATCATAAACATGAAGAAGATTTATATCAGGAACAAAGACATGTGTTTCTTTTATTATAGACAAATAAAGTATAGAAAGGAATAATTTCACCTGATTCGTCCTTTCGAAGGCTCCAAGCGGAACCGTCTCACGGATTCTTCTAGTCTCAAGCCTTTAACAAACTCCTTCCATGACTTACTCCATGATATCTCAAGTAGTAGATAGACATAAACACACATAAAGAAACAAGGTTTTCCTGTAAAAATGGGGGAAGTGTAGGAGGCACTAGGATCTTCAAACCTGGTCAGGGAAATCTCAGCATAATAATATTTCTCTCTCTTCTCTCCTCCTTTGGCCTTCCCATTGAAGCCTTTTTATACTTCTCCCAAAGTAGTTTTTTTAGTTGGGAATTTTTTGGGAATAGTTGGGCGACAGGCACTAACAGGTAATCAATAGGTGAAACCAGTGATCCCCACCTGAAATTAAGGAGATTTTTTTTTTTAAGTGTTTTAAGACATATACGCGGGTTGGGTATACACAGAACAACGTATACATGTGTTTAGCTTAGTGAAATGTCGCGTATAAGGAATAAAACACTATTTTTTAAATTTTGGACTAGGTCTGGAAGGAGGGATTGCCCTAGGCCATCAGTGCAGCATCACAAACCTCAAGAGTGAGATTTGGAGCTATAACAACAGGAGATGCTAGTTAAGAAAATTTTGGCTCTTCCTTAGCATCTCCACTAGTTTCTCCCTCTCATTCTCTTAAATTGCACGATTTTCCCTATTGCAAAGGATCAAAATATAAATTTTCAGTAACCTAAAAGCTTTTTTCAGATCCTTCAATTTGGCTATGAATCTCAACATAGGTTGCATATGTTGAGCTTTCTACTTGAGGGATTACAATAGGACTTCTTCCAGATATAGTCTGGGGTCCTACTAATGCCTGCGATTCTTCTTTTCTTATGATTTCATCTCTAAAAGTTTATCTTCCAAGGTTCACTGATCCCTTGGGTTTTGTGGAGTTGGCTGGGTGGTTCTGATCTGTTTCCATCTTTTTCTTCTTAGTCATTCATAAAAGAAACCCTACTCATATTCAACCTCTATGCATTTGCTGAAAAGCGGGTTGTTGAGCAAGCGCTTTACTTGCTGGTTATGCATGTTCTTACCTCCCATTTTTAATACCTAATTGTTTTATAGTAAGAAAAATAGAAATAAGGAAGAAAAAGTCTGAAGCTTTCGACTATTTCAAGATCTACAAGGAAATGGTTGAGAATGAAACTGATTTGAAGATTAAATGTTTGAGATCTGAGGAAATTAGGTGTACAGTGTTTGATAACAATTTGTGGAGTCTACACAACTATTTCCTGGGGAGTACTGGGTGATGGGGCTGGTTAGGGTTTGGCTGCGAGGGTTTCGGGAGGAACCTCGCACAGGACGCGGGTAAACGACAACAGGCCACTTTTGGTGAACAGATGCAGGTCTTCGTAGAGTTATCTCTGCCGGGTTCTGGTGGACAACTGGAGGTTATTCCGAGTAAGAAATTCGTTTTTTCTGAATAGTTTTTTTTTCCCTTTGGTTTGTTTTCACAGCTGCTGGTGTTTCGGGTCTCTTTCAACGATTTGGGGTTTTGGACCCGTGGTTTAGGGCGTCAGTCGTTTCATTGCTGCTGTCGGTTTTCCCCTTGCAGCCCCTAACCATGGTTAACCCAGAGGAGCTGGTGGATTTTGACCTGGCACTAGAAGATATTTTTTCTATGTGGGGTAAGGACACATCAGCGCAAAGCGTGGAGCATTTCTTTGGTGTTCAAAAATTTGCAGAGTCGGTTCTTCACCCTCCGGCGGCTTTTCCTCCTTTCCTGCATCAAGGTGGGGATTTTGCTTCTGAGAATGTCCCTGTTCATAAGCAGGGCGAACAAGACCAAAATGCTGAGGTTGCCACGGTGAAAGGGTCAAAATCAGGAGTTTCATCGGTGGAGTACAAGGGTAAGTCAGTGGTAAACTGGAACCCTCCGTCAGTTAGTTTGGAGGTCACAGAATCCCTTGGTCGCTCTTCTGGTGCTGTCAAGGAAAATCTCTCTGGAGGATACCCCCCTCTCACAAGGGCATCACTGCCAAAAGACCCTCGAGCCACTGGAGTATCTCTATCAGGGGGATGCGAGGGGTTTCATGGCGCTGAGGAAGGTGTCCCGGGATCATTTGGGGACCCTTACAGTGGCAAAATTTTTACAGAAATTCAAGCTAGCATACCATCTAATCTCCAACAGCCTCATTTGGAGGATGACTTCCCTGTGGATGCGACTCAAGAGGAATTAGTTTGGTCAGAGTCCCCTGGGGGTAATAGGACTCATGAAGAGGATCTGAGGAAAAAAGGAGGTAAGAGGAAACCCCAAAAGCCTATAGGGGCTCTAGAGTTGGGGGGTAATCTGGTGCTAGGCATGGAAGTATCAATAGAGGAAACCTTAGAGCTAGCCGACTGTACTATTGTAGGCAGGGCTAGGGGAAAGAAATTTTCTCCAGAGGACCTTCAGACATGGGGGGAAGAACGTTTCAATAATGGAAATCCTTTACGTTTTGAAGCACGTTGCCTTGTTAACGGATGGTTTATGTTAAGGTTCGAAGAAAAGGCATCAGCTGACTGGGTTTTGGGGAAAAATTGGTTCATTGGGAATATACCAGTCTTGATGAAACGTTGGTCTCCCCTTTTCGATGCAATCAAGGAAAGCACTGAAGTTTTTCCAGTTTGGGTGAGGGCGTCAGGCCTCCCTTTTTTTCTCTGGATAGAGGTGGTTTTCAAATCTATTGGGAACAGGTTGGGAACTTTTCTGGAGGTGGATATGTCTTTCAAGGAGACAAAGGTTATGGCGACTGCCCGCATTTTGGCTAATATTGATCTGAGCAAAGGACTGGCCAAAACAATTCCCCTCCACTACAAGGATTATTTTTTTGAACAAATCCTAGATTACGAACATCTGCCATTTCGTTGCCATATTTGTCATGCCTACGGGCATCTCGCAAAGAATTGCCCGCTGCTCAGAAGACGGAGGCGCTTTAGAAGAACTCCTATGTTCAGAGATCCAAAGAATAATCAGGCTCATGTTTCTCAGGAGAAGGAAGGATCGCCGCTTCAGAACGTGATGGATTAGGTTTCTGGGGATGTCCGGAATGAGGAAGCTGCTGAAGGTCTCCAGAATATCGCGGAGACTCAAGTTGTAGAACCTCAGTCGGATGATGCTGGGAAGGATGCCGACCGGATCACTTCGCCTGTTCAATCTATGCCCCGCGAGGAGGTCTCGGGTAAGTGCACGATCCCTTCCATTCTTACATCACAAGAACATGAAATTTCATCTGTTCCCATGCATGATATTCATTCATTATCTACATCTCTATTTGCAAACCAGTCGGGTGGTGTGGTTTCTATTGAGTCTCCCCATGACACAATCCCCCATCCTGTGGAGACACCGTTCCTTGATCTTAAATGTGATAAAAACTGGCCACCCCTCACACCCCCGGCACAAAACGCACCATGTCCATATAACCTTAGGTCAATGGGGGTTAAGCCTGAGAAGAACGAGGCCTTTAGTGGTCTTGGTCAGATTCCTTCTCAAGGAATGCCGAGGGGTAAGCGAGGCAGAAAATCCGATCTCTCAAAAGCAAAACTGAAAGCCAAGATAGATGTGGCGGATGGGAAGCAATATTCTATCCCTGGGGTCCTTAGAGCAGCGCAGACCCCCGATCCTATTAAAAAATGATCATGTCTTCTTGGAATTACAGAGGTTTGGCCAGTAAGCCTAAAAAACTGGCCTTAAAAGAGTGGCTTCAAAATTCAAACTCTGACATTCTCTTCCTCCAAGAAACGCTGGGGAGAGGTTTCGAGGTGGAATCAATGCTGAAATCTCTGTTGCCAAGTTGGTCCTTTCATGCTATAGACTCTTCTGGCCACTCGGGGGGTCTCGCCATAGGCTACAGAGAGGGAAGAATTAAGTGTTTAAACCTATGGGGACTGAAGAATGCTCTGGGCATGGAAATAATTACACCAGACTTTCCCTCACCCTTTCAAATTATAAATATTTATGGGCCATGTCATGGAAGGGAGGTTTTCTGGTCGGACTTGCTAGCAAAATCATTGATGAAATTTCCTCTGATGGTTGTGGGAGGTGATCTTAACTTTTCTTTGGGTAGAGCAGAGGCTTGGGGTCCCTCGGCCAGGGAGGATCCCCTGTCGGACTTTTTCTATCAAGTTCTCTCAGACAATAAATTCATTGATCCCTCCCCGATCAAGTCAAAGCCAACTTGGAGAAATAGGAGAACTGGGGAGGATAGGATTGCAAAAAGGCTAGATCGCTTTTTGATTTCTGAAGGCCTTATCCTAAAAGTCCCCCTTTTTCGGCAATGGGCTGAAGAGATTGGGAATTCAGACCATTTCCCGATATTTTTGGATCTTTCTTCCCCCCCCCCCTAAACCTCCTGCTCCTTTTAAATTTAACTCCTCTTGGCTGCAAGAACCATCCTTTAATAACCTTTTCAAATCAACTTGGATTCTCGTTGACAGGAATGTCAATGAGAACAAGAGTTTCTTTTTCATGGAAAACCTAAAAAGACTAAAGAAAGCGACAATGACATGGCCAAAAGAAAGGCAGAAAAAACAAAATGAAGAACTGATGAAAATCAGGGAGGAGTTGAAAGTTTTGGAAAGTATGGATACAGATGGGTACTTTACCCAGTCTTCAAAAGATCAAATCCTGTCATTAGAAAAAGCACAAAATCAGATTCTTCTGGCAAAGGAAGAGGAATGGAGACTAAAAAGCAGAGCTATCTGGCTAAAATCAGGAGATGAAAATACAAGGTTCTTTCACAACTATGCAAAAGGTAGAAAATCTTCAAATACCATTTGGAGCCTTAAAGATGAAGAAGGCAGGGTGGTTAAAACGTTCACAGATCTCTCGGGCTTGGGCCAGAGGCACTTTCAGAGAATTTTCTCGGACTCTGGAGAGGCCACCATTGTAGAAGTCATGAGGACAGCTCAATGTTTTCCAAGATTCATTGAGGAGGACGAAGCTGATGAGTTATCAACCCCTGTCTCCAAGGAAGAGGTTGAGGATGCAATGAAAAATATGGGAAACGAGAAAAGTCCCGGTCCTGATGGGTGGACTATCGAACTTTTCCTCCATTTTTTCGATTTAATTGGATCTGATATCACTGAAGTTGTGGAAGAGTCAAGGATGAAAGGAGAAATATATAGACCTTTTAATTCAACCTTCATCGCTCTTATCCCTAAGAAAGATGAACCGGAGACCTTCGAAGATTTCAGGCCTATATCTCTTTGTAATTACATTTATAAAATTATTGCAAAGGTGATAGCAACCAGACTTGTTCCTATATTGTCCAGAAACATCTCAATGGAACAATTCGGCTTCCTGGATGGAAGGCAAATACATGAGGCCATTGGAGTTGCCCAAGAGGTCATTCATAGTGTCAAACAAAAGAAGAAGAAAGGGGTGATCCTAAAAATTGACCTCTCTAAGGCATATGATTGAATTAACTGGTTATTCCTCAGGTTATTGCTCACTCATTTGGGATTTAACTATTCTTTCATAAGCTGGATTATGGGCTGTATTTCAAATGTTAGTTTTGCAGTTCTGATCAATGGGGCTGCATCCCCTTTCTTCAAAAGTCAAAGGGGCCTCAGACAAGGATGTCCACTATCTCCTCTCCTCTTCCTGTTGGTGGCGGAAGGGCTTAGCAGGCTGATTCATAAAGCCAGAAGATCAAACAAGATAAAAGGTATTGAGGTTGCTATTAATCTTTATATATCACACCTGCTCTTTGTTGATGATATACTGATATTTTCCAATGGATCTCTTAATGAATTAAAGGAGCTTAAAAGCATTTTTGAACTATTTATGAAAGCCACAGGTATGCAGATAAATTCTGGAAAATCTCAAGTCTGTGTGGCAGGGTTCAATAGGAGAGAATGTACTTTAATGTCAAATCTTTTTCCTTTCCATATCCAGCCCTTGGACACTTCTTTTAAATACTTGGGATTCTGGTTAAAACCGGACGCTTACAAAAAAGAGGACTAGCACTGGTTAATTGCAAAGATAGAAGCTAAAATATCTCATTGGAGTTTCAAATGGCTTTCTAGAGCAGGTAGAATGACCTTATTAAAATCTGTCTTATTAGCTATCCCAGTATATTGGGCTGCCCTTACTTGGATACCCAAAGGCATTATGGAGAAAATAAGAAGGTTGTGTTGCAGATTTTTATGGGCTGGCTCAAACGAGAACACAGTTCTCCCATGGGTGGCTTGGGACAAGATTGCTAGGCCAAAAGAATGGGGCGGTTGGGGAATCAAACGGCTTCTAGATTTCAGTATTTCCTTGGCTGCCAAGTCAGGATGGAGACTTATCACAATGGAAAACCTATGGACAAGGGTGATTAAAAGAAAGTACATCGACCCTATGCCCCTGGAAGATTGGATTCGAAGCCAGGATAAGAAGACGAAACAATCATCCGTTATCTGGAAGGCTACGGTTGAGGCCTTCTCTGTGATTGAACAAGGTCTAGCCTGGAAAGTGGGTGATGGGAAGAATGTAAGAATTGGTAGGGACCCCTGGGTTGGATGCAATCAATCATATGCCCTATCCCCAGGCCTCTTGAGACACCTAGCCAGCAAAGGTTTCTTCACTCTTAACCAAGTGGAGAAAGTGGGTCAATCTACCATATGGGGTCAGGCATGGAAAAATGTTGTGGACATGGGTCTAAACATCAGATGGCATAATGAATGGGCCTCTTACATCGAAGAACTCCACCGGTCAAATGTCAAGATAAAAACCGATCCGGATGTTCTGATGTGGGCGCAAGGGAAAACAGGTGTTTACTCCCCAAAAGATGGTTACGCTTTCCTCATGGAAAAGAAAGGATGGGTTGGTCCGGAGTGGTGGTCAAAAAATTTGTGGAAGCTCAAATGCCCCCTGAAATCCAGGGTTTTCCTATGGTGTATTTTAAAAAGAAAAATCCCAACCTGGGATATCCTCCAAGACAGATTCTTCATTGGTCCTGGGAGATGTCCTCTTTGCAAGGTGGATGGGGAATCAATAAACCATCTTTTCACATCATGCTCTGTCTCTTTAAGGATCTGGGGGGAACTAATAGGTCTGCTAAACATTAAAGCTCAATGGGAATCAGCTCCGTTGGATGAAGTATGGAGGACCTGTTGGAATAACCACCCAGATGGAAATCTTAGGAACCTCCTCCCTATCTTTTTCTGGGGTTTGTGGTTAGCCAGGAATAAAAGCTTATTCCAAGATCAGACTATTTCTACAACAACAGTGGCAACAAATTGTGCGGCCATATACTCCTCCCTTCCCCCTCCTGAGTCAAAAACTGCTCAAAATCGTGACATCCCTTTAAACATAAATGAAGGTTCTCCTTGGGCGTTCTTCGATGGGGCATCACAACAGAACAGGGCAGGTGCTGGTAGTTGTATTCATTTAAACCGTGAGCATTCCTTTAAAGATTCAGTGGGACTGGGTCAGGGATCAAACAAATATGTCGAAATGGTTGCATTACGTCTTCTCATGTGCTGGTCATTACAAAAGAACATCTCGTCAATTCAAATTTTTGGAGACTCCATGAATGTTGTTAAATGGGTGAATGGAAACGCAATGTGTCAAAACCAGATCCTGAAGACTATTTTAGATGATATTATGTCTTTAAAATCCCAATTTTATAATATTTCTATATGTCATATTTACAGGGACAAAAACACAACAGCAGACCATCTTTCTAAAGCTGGCCTACAACAAGCTTTGGGCAGCTGGTCCATAGAGGAATCGAGACAGGGGCAGACTCTCTTCACGCAGCAACCTCCTTTTGCTCCACCTACATAATGTACTCAACATGGTTTTTTCTTCCACATCTTTATTCTACTACAGGATCGTGGAGTTTCTTTGGAAACTCCTCTGTTTATGACCGCTAGTCATATCATCCAGTTTCTTGTTTATTCAGGCTTACAAGTATATAGCTCCAGGATGATAATTTTTGTGATTTTACTTCCTTTCTGGATGTGGTTGTGATAGATATTTATATGTCTATTTTTGATAGTCTTTAAATTTCTGTTTAATGTATGAGGCTGTTTATCCTTCCCTGAAGGAGGCCTCCGTGGCAAATATCAAGCATATGTGTGCTTATCAGTTTGGGTCTTCCACGACCCAAAGGATAGTTTTTTCTATTTTTTCTATGTGACGGACCTGGATGGAGATTCGCGATCCATAGATAAACTTGGTATGGGTTGCTTCGGGATTTCTTGCATGATTCCCCCCTCTATTTTGTGCTGTGTCTATAACAGTTTATCGCCCTCTGGTGGGTTGATGTTGTATAGCTGAAATATGTAAAACTTTTTATATATCCTTAATAAAAAGTTTTAGACTTTTTTCTCCGAAAAAAAAAGAAAAATAAAAATAAATCACTTTGAAAGACTCTCCCCGGCAATGGTGCCAAAATGTTGGTGCACTACGATGACTATTAAAAGAAACCTTACTACCTACATTAATTATCAACCCAGGGTAAGTATATTTATTTCAATAGTGTTTAGCATTGTCTATGTGAGTGAATTCAGAGGCTAATTCAGAATGAAATGATTTCAAATCGTTGCAATAATTAATATCTAATTTCAATCCAAAACAATTATGAAGGCAAACCCTAAAGCATTTTCAAATCTATTTTGATCTGTTGTGCGAAGAACTGAATCTGAATGAAAGTATGCTAAAGGAATCACTCTTAGAAGATATACTAACTAGTATCGACAATAATTCATTTATCAAAAAGAAAAACTACAACAAATAAACAACAAGCAATTATTCAATCTTTTAATTGAAAGAAACAACTATGAACTCAAGATCTCTAATAACACTACTCAGAAGGAACACCAATCATATAATTAAACTAATCTGTTAAATTAATCAAATACTAACACACATAAGTAAACATAGAAAGATCTAAAATCTACTTTCAACGGTAAAGATAAATCATAAAGATCAATACTCACAACAATCAAAATAATTCTAGTTTCATGAAATAACAAGAATAAACAATTGCAAGAGTAAAAATAAATAAGTATGGAACAATCAAAGAAGTAAATCCCCTAGCGACAGGGCCCAGAGTCTCCATAAGTCATTACTAAAAGGCACTCAAAATGTGATTACAAGTAAAACATGGTCTTTCTCATTAAATTCAATAATAAAGATATGGCATCACCGCGGTGAGAATACTCTGTGTCGAAAATGAAAGTTATTGTTGGGTCCCTATAATACTGGTGATTACTCCATTACTGTTGTAGTTATACCCCTTATTAATATTTTTGTGCCCCTATTGTCCCATATTGCTATTACTGTGCCCATAGAATCCCTCTATTATTATTTTTGTGGCTTTATATTATTATTGTTAGGTTGGCTGGGTTATATTGTGACTCCTTAGACTCCTATATAATAGAAAGAGGTTTGTCATTTGAACATCCAAAATGTTCAACTTATGTAATGTAAGGAGGTGCCCTTCAAAGAGCTGAATCTAAGACGTTGACTATCTTTCTATCTTTCTAAAGCTGGTTTCATAACATTTGGTATCAGAGCTTGGGATTCTAGGGTTTCACTCTCCAAAAGGTCATCATGGCATTTTCCTCTATAAATTTTTTCTGCGATGTCAAGAAGTCGAAAAAAAAACCCATTGAGAAAACATCGCGCTAAATCTCCGGTCCAAATTCAGAGATTTTTGCGCCACAATTACGGAGATAGAATCCGAGAAGTTGGTCTTTTTGCAGACTCTTGAATTCATCCAAATAGGTGACTTGGGGAAAATCATCATAAAATTTTTCTCCAGCACTGGATTGAATTTAGTAAGAAGGGAGGAAAGAGGATGGACTGTAGTTTCTTCTAATATATTTAGAGCTAAAGTCGAAACAGTGACTCGTGGCATGTCATACAAGTTCGCTCTACTGAACTAGTCTATAATCAGGTCACTGTGGGAGATTTTTCATAACTCTTCCTTGGAGAATCCAATTTGGATCAGACTGGTGGCATTGGAAAGAGGACATAGAGGGCTACGACAGGTCACAATTTCAAAACTGGATGTTCTGAAAGTACAAAGATACATCAGAGGCAATATCGAGTTCCTACAAAGTGAAAGAAAAAGTGTGTAGATTCTTTTAAATTTTTACTTAAGATTGGTTTGAAAAATTATTTTGAAGGAATTCAAAGGGCTAGTAGAGCATTATTATTAGTAATCGATGCTTCGAGGAAAGAAAATGCAAACACCTAGTGAGGAACCTGAAAGCTCTAGCATGACTCATGAAGAAGAGGAAGAAATGCTACATGATATATCAAAATTACAAGAACAAGTGCAGCAAATGTCACTCTCAAAAAAGTTAACAGAAGCTAAGATAAATGGCGTGGAAGCTAATATGAATGGCATGGAAGCTAAGATGGACAATTTGAAGATAGATTTTAACACAAATTTGAAGACAGGCATGGAAGATTTGAAGACAGATTTGACAAATTTTCTACAAGAAATACTTACTAATGGTGAAAAGGTAGTAAAGGAAACTCATGATGCGAACAAAAGAAACGTTAATCATGATATCATAGACTCTAATGTGGGATCGAAGACCCACCATATTCCAAAAATTGATATGAGGAAGTTTGATGGCAAGGATCCCGCAACATGGATATTACAGATGGAGCAATTTTTCGATCTCAATAATGTGCAAAACACACAAAAGGTACGTATAAAAAAATTATATTTGGAACCAAATCAATTTGTATTGCATCAATGGATTTTCTCTCATAAAAAATTTATCACTTGGGCAATTTTTACAGAAGAATTGATAGCACGTTATGAGGATACAAAAAGAAACACTTTTTTTAGTCAATTGATAAGTCTCAAACAAAAGGGTTCAATAATGGAGCACATTGAGGTGTTCCAAAAATTGAACATAAGGGTAAAAGATATTCTAGAGGAGCATAGGATTGATGTGTTCATAGGGTATTTAAAGGATAATATCCAACATGATGTTTGCCTTTGGGATCTTGATTCATTAGAGAAGCCATTCAGGTTAACAAGAAAATGGAAAGCAAAATTATGGTAACCAGGAAGCATACCACTCACAACCATAAAGATGGAAGTGTTGTTGCCCCTAGTCTTCCACAACCTATAAGGTTGACAACACAAAAATTGGAAGAAAAAAGAGCAAAAGGGCTTTGTTACAATTGTGATAGCAAATACACTAAAGGTCATAAGTGTGCTGAGAAGAAATTATTCTACATAGATTGTGAAGAGGAAGAGGAAAAGGAGCAAGAAATCTCAAAAGAAGAGGATATACTCTAGGAACAAAGCCTAGACAAAGAAGAAATGAATCCAACTATATCTTGTAATGCATTGGCTGGAATTACCACTCCTCAAACCATCAAGATAAAAGGACAAATGAAGAAGAAAAAGGTAATAGTGTTGATTGAGTCAGGAAGTACCGACAATTTTATTCATTGTAAGATAGCAAAAGAACTGAATTTCTTCCTATATCCAGCACGAGTGTCAAGTGATGATTGCAAATGGAGGAAGGATAAATTGCTCTGGAAAGTGCCATAATATCAAGCTATCCATGGGAGAATATGTATTGACTAGCCCAATGCTTTCCATTCCAATGGGAGGTGCTGATGTTGTTCTAGGAGTCCAATGGCTACAATCC
>APFE030059698.1:52967-89971 GCA_000404065.3 Pinus taeda
GAGTTTAGAAATCTCTTCATAAAGACCTTCTTCATCTATAGCATCCATGAAATCATCATCTTCAAAAGCCATTAAAAGTCTATAATTACTACCTCATTCATTTTCATCACTATTTGAGAGTCCATCACTGTCTTCATGAGTGTAGTAGCTTTTCTTACTTACATTCTGTTTCTTGTTCCATCTAACAGGTTCCTTACCTTTGTCAAGCTTATCTTTATGAGGATACTTGGTAGCATAGTGACCAACTCTTCCACAAGCAAAGAATTTGAAGGGTAACTTATCTCTGAATCTTCCAGCACCCCGTTGAAGGTTCTTGACAAAATTTGATTCTTCATCTTCTTCTGACATATGTCTTGACTCATAGTAATCTCCTTTGCCTGAAGCCTTGAATGTAGCTTCTCTCCTTTCTGATGGTCCTCCTTTCCTCATTTCGTTAGTGGTTAGAATTCCGTGTAGCTGTGACATGGTAATTTTCTGTAGATTCTCCTTTTCTTCTATTGCTGAAACTTTTGATTCAAAATTAGGAGACAAAGATCTTAGAACCTTTTCAACCACAACAACCTCTTTTATTTCTTCACCCAAGTTTTTCATACAATTAACAATCTCATCTATTCGTAGGAAATACTTAGCCACACTTTCATCATTGTACATTCTGAGATTTTCATACTGAATTCTGAGGGTTTGAAGTTTTGCTCATTTTACCTGTTCATGTCCTTCATAGCTCAGAGCGATCTTGTCCCATATTTCTTTTGCGATTTATACTGCATAACCTTGACAAATTCTGATTGAGATAGACATCCTGATAGAGTATTGACAGCCTTTGCATTTGTTTCAAGCTGCTTCTTCTCAGCCGGATCTGTGGGAGTTGCTGATGGAAAAGTGTACCCTGTATCTATGATATCCCAGACTTTTGTACCAAGAGATTGAAGATAGGTAGTGACTCTTACCTTCCAATAGACGAAATTGGTCCCTTCAAAAATTGGTGGCCTGACCAATGCTTCTCTCTCGTAGTTGCTCATGATGATAGATCTTCCTTCAAGTAATCAAGCTTCTTCTGAAGGACCTACTCTGATACCAATTGTTGGAAATAATACTGAGAGACGGGGGGTGAATCAGTATTATCAAATCTTTTCAATAAACACTTGCAGATCTGACTAATGAAACTTGTATATACCTTCCAAATTTTAATTTAATTTATTCTTTAGATGTTAACCATTAATCTGTATGTCAGAACCATATAATAATAAATAGGTACAAGAAACATAGATAGTCACACCAAAGAACACCAGATATAAGGTGGAAACCTAATGTGGGTGAAAACCACCTGCTGCAATATGTCTCTATCTTGTTTCAATTAGAAACTTCTTTTTACAATGATTTTGTATTGGTGCATTCCTTTGCCAGTACACAGGCTGCAACCTGCAGAGAGCTACAACCCTCTCTCGTTTTCCAGCTTTTCCTGCAACGGAGCTACAACCCCCTTAGCTCTTGTTCTATCTAAGATACTAGTACGTAGGTGCTAACCTACAGAAGGCTACTACCTTCTCTTTCTTCCAGGGACCACGTTTCGTAAATTTTCAAACTGGATCCAAAACATCAAGTACATGTGCATCACCCAATCTCCTTTAAACAAATAACTTCTCAGAATGCAGTAACTAGAAAATGACACCAGTAACTAGACACCAATTTAAACCCAGATCTCTGTAGAAACAAATAAAGGATAGCTAAAATATATTTTAGGAAATGTCCGCAACTTCACTGAAGGAAACCTACGGATATCCACACTTTTTCCGTGATGAGTCTGCGCAACTCTGCACCTGCACTGTCTGCTGTTCAGCGCACCTCCGCACCTGCTCTTCCAATTCAACTGCGAACCTCCACACCTGCTTCTCTGATTCAACTGCGCACCTCCGCACCTGCTTCTTTTCTGGTTCTGCACACCTTAGCACCTGCTTCTTCTCTGGTGCTACGCACCTCCGCACTGCGCCGTAGCTGCTCCTGCGCACCTCCAAATTTAGACAGTTTATTAGTTCTCAAACATACCTCAAACTGTTGAAATCACAGATCCGTTCATGTGTCAAAGGGATCCCAACTCGACTTGTAATGCTCTAGTTTATCCTTGATTCAGATTCAACTCTGCCTCACCAACCGATTATTAGAAATTCAGATCTTGCTCGTCTTAATATTTTCAACTCTTGTCTTACCAAATGATCTCCTTTCATTTTTATATGCTAGGCCTCACTCAAAACCATGGACCAAAACCATTGAGAAACAATACCACGGACCCAATACTTGGGTTCAACTCTTTTGGATGCAATAACATGGACCAAAACCATAGGACCAAAAACTGTTGGACTGATACCATGAACCCACCGTGTGCTTTTCTCTGTATGAAAGTACGTGAACTTTTCTCTGCATGAAAGTGTGTGAAATTTTCTTTGCATGAAAGTCTGTGAACTTTAGGTTCGCACCTTTTGTGCAGGAGACCTGTGAACATATCTGCACCTTTTCAATGGTTCTCCTGCGTAACCTATCGATGACCGCATCTTTTGAACTATGCACCTGCTGAACCATAAAATAACTTTGCTGCACTATAATTTATCATCTGAGATGAGTGGGTTTCCATCAAGTACAACATATGTATCATAATGCCAACACTTTTCTTGATTGGTTTACATTTTAATGGTTAATAATGGATAGTAAGGCTAGATAATTGGAAGCTCCAATAAGAGTTCATCTAGTTTGTACTCTAGGTTCCTTTTCACCTAGAATTTGAGATTCTAGATGATTATTGTAAATATACCTTGAATGATTCTTTATTTATTCTTCTGTTCTTTCAATTCCTTCTTTTGGTGCTTAATTAAATCCCTCTCCTACATCCTTTTGGCTTGTTGTATGAACAAGTTTGTCATTTGTTGTTGCTTTCCCTTTCACATCTGTGGATGCTTTATCAAGTACAATATCAATACATTCAACAATATTTTGAAGCCTTTTATTATAATATTTGATCCTTTTCTTCTAGAGTATCCAAGGAGAATTATTTCATTAGATCTAGATTCAAATTTTTCAAGCTTATCATCATTATTCTTTATGTAAAATTTGGTTCCAAAATATGAAATTTTTGACAGTTAGAGGTTTACCAAACCATTGTTCATAAAGAGTTTTATCATTGTTTACCTAAATATGAGATTTGTTGAGGATATTTATGACTGTATGTGTTGCTTATCCCCAAAAGGTATGAGGAATTTGAGATTCATCAGGCATGGCACAAGCCATTTGTTGGATTATTCTATTCATTCTTTCCTCCACTCTATTTTGTTGAGGATTTTTAGCAATAGAAAACTTCCTATTGATACCATGTTACTCACAAAAGTCAAAAAATGCATTTGATATAAACTCTCCTCCTATGTCAAATCTAATTCCTTTTTTTTAAAGTCTAACTCAGTTTCTACTAAAGCTTTGAAGACCTTAAATTTATCAAATTATTCATATTTATGTTTCAATAAGCCAATCCAACACATTCCAGTAAATTAATCAAAGAATAATATGATGTATTCTTCACCTTGAGGATACTTCTTTCTCATAGGACTAGACAAATTAGTATGAATAAGTTCCAGTGGCTTACTTGAAGTACCTTCTTTAGCATTAAACTGAACTTTAGTTTTCTTACCAAATAGACATGATTTGCATATGTTATTTTTTGGCAAAGAGATGTTAGTAAAGTCACATACTATGCCCATTCCTCTTGTCTTGTGTAATTGAGTGAAGATTATATGTCCCAATATGTTGTGCCAACACCAAATTCTTATGATTTTCTCAAGTAACAATGCCCTTGGCTACCTTTTAATACATAGACATTACCTAGGGTTCTTGTTCCCTTTATTATGATCTTACCTGTATCTAGATTTTGTGCCACACAATTCTTTGATCTGAAAATAACCTCATGTCCTTGGTCACACATTTTCCTAATGCTTAAGAAGTTATGCGTTAATCCATGGAAAAAAAAAAACATTTCCATCTTTAACCTTATGCTTTAGCAAAATAGTTCCTTTCCCTTTGATAGCAGTAGTTGAGTTATCTCCAAAGGCTACGTTCTTTTATTTCTTTATTTCATTAAAGAATATAAACTTTAATTTATCAAATGGCATATTTTTTGAGCATCCACTGTTAATGTACCACAAATTTTCTTGATCTTTTGTATACAAATCTAAACCAAAATTTTCATATTCTATGGTTTTTGTTTTCTGTACCATGGATGTTGTTGCCTTTTTCTCATTCTAAAGAGTTGGTCTCATTCTACTTCTGCATTTAGTTTCTCTATGCCAAAAGTTATTGCACAAGGAACATTATGTTTCATCTTGGAGAGGTGAGAAAGTATTGTAAGGTTATTTCTTTAATCGAATCTCATTCTTTTGTTATATTTCTTCTCTAGTCATGATGGTTTTATATGTGACACATTGAGCATCCTTATGACCAAAATTATGACAAGTGAACGATTGGCCATCGAAGTAGAAGTTGTTGTGAGTATAGTAACCTTGTGTGTAATTTCCCTTTTCATTTTCATAAGGGTGATTTACCTGAGAGACATTTGATGCTTCATTCCTTTCCTAAGAGCTAAAATTTACTGGCTACCTCCCTTTACTACATTGAGATAGCTTCTTGTACCTCTTTCAAGAGATTTTAAAGTCTTTGATGATTCTCCATGATATCCAAGGCCTATTTTTATTAGAGGAGACCATTGTACTTTGATGATTTCTTACATGGTATCAATACTTTAGAAAATCTAAGGTTTAGACATTTTATTTTCTCAATTTCCTTTCTTAGACTTACTATTTCTCGTTCTAACTTTTCATTATACCTATCCTTTTTTATAATTTGTTTCTTCAATGCTTCTTCTGCTAACTTATCTTCTTCAAGACAAATTTTAAACTAGGTTATTTCTTCAATAAGATTGATTTTCTCTTCTAGAGTATCCATAAAAACAACATCAGAATCATCAATACATTTCTCTTCAATTTCCATAAGTAATTAATATTCTTAATCAAACTGGCCCTCTTCACCATTTGAAAGACCATCACTATCTTCATGCATGTAGACACTTTTCCTGTTTTCAGACCTTCCTCTAAAATTTACTTTTCCAATTTTTTTTTCTCTTTCTCATGGTTTTCTTTGAAAGGTCATTTAGATGGAAATCACCAACTCTTCCACAAGAAAAACATTTGAAAGGAAGCTTACCTATAAATTTTCCAGTTCCTAGTCATATTTTCTTTACAAAGCTTGCCTCTTCTTCATATGATATATAACTTGATTCCTTAAGCTCCTCCTTTTATTTTCATTTATAAGTAGCTTTGAATGTTTCTTTTTTGATATCCGAAGGGCCCACATTTCTCATTTCATAGGTTGCTAAAATCCCATGAAGCTAGTCAACAGAAAGGTTCTTCAACTCTTGCATTTGTTCAATGGCATTTACATTCGAATCAAGTTTTTGGATTATACATCTTATGATTTTCTCGATGGCCATTGATTATTTTACTTCATCCCCAAGTTTTCTAATTGAATTAAATATCTCATCTACATTAAGAAAAAAATTTATAATACTTTCATCATTATGTATTTTGAGGGTTTCATATTGAATTTGAAAGGTTTGAAGTTTGGTACTCTTTACCGATGATCTTATCCCATATAGCCTTTGCGGTATTTAGCTACATGACCTTTAAAAAATTTTATTCTTCCAAGCTTCTGAGTAGAGCATTGACAACATTTGTAGTGTTTTCATATATTTTCTTTTTTTCTTCATATGTGGGAATGGAGAATGTATATTAGTAGCCTCCTTCAATGATTCCCAAAGCATCACCTCCAAGTGACTACATATAAGCTCTTGTTCTCACTTCCTATAAAATCAAGTTGGATCCTTTAAATAATGGTGGCATGACAGATGCTACACCCTCTTGATTGCTCATATTGATGAATCTTCCTTCAAGCAATTACACCTCTTCTGAAGGACCTTCTCTAAAACCAATTGTTAGGAAAATTATTGAGAGGGGGGGTGGGGGTAAATCAGTATTTTGAAACTTACTTCAACTTTAATTTTCTTATTCCAATTTCTATGGATGACTATTATTTAGTTAACCCACACATATACATTGCTACGATGAAAGAAAAATACATATGTCTAGTCAACTAGCTTTATAATTCTTCATTTGTTAATCTTTAACCAGTGTATGATTACTTCATTAAAACATGTATTAAGAAGAAAATATGAGCAGTAGAGAGAAGATATATCACTAAGACATAATAAACAAATCAATGCACATGAAAACCAAGATTTTAGGTGGAAACCCAATGTGGGGGAGAACCAACATTGTTTTCATCTTTGTCTTCTTTTAAAAATAAAATAATCTTCTTACAATATTATATTGTTGCATACTTTAACTAGTACGCAATTTCCTACCTGGGGAAGGTTATAACCTTCTCTTGTTTTCCAGTCCTACTAGAAGGGATCTACAACACCTTTATGAAGATTGCCATCATCAGTTCTTTATAGAACACTTTTAAGAATGTTTCAAACTGGATCCACTTTCAACTATCCTGAAATCAATCACTCAAATTTTGAACTAACTAAATCATCAAATCAATTGTTGTAACCAATGAAACTAGATCAAACTATAATAGATCATTCCAATGCATAACTACTCATCAATATACCAAGCCAAACATTATTAACCATCAAAGAAACCAACTGCTACCCCTTTAAACCATGAGCAAGCATACATTAGATTTTATACGTTACAATTCTTAATCAGAATTGCGTATGTACACACTTCTCCTGAAGAATACCCACGTATATATCTCAAAATAATATTGATACCTGAATCTGGATCACTGACACATTGAAATAATCATTGTACCACATAGTAAATCCACCATAGATCATAGAATCAAATACAGATCCTTATAAAATAGGATCACCACTTAGTTAACATTTCATTCCATAATCAGCTTAACCCAACTAATACTGTCAAACACATATCATTATGGGAGAGACATCATTGAAAGACAACAACAAAGATATCTCAATTGATCTACCATGATTAATAGTTTATGTATCAAAATCTAAGTAGTTGTATGAGACTTTTATAAAGAACAATCGTGTATGTACACGCTTTAAATATTTCACAGCTACATATAAATTATGAACTTTTGCAGAATATATCCACAACCCCCCTGAACTAGGTTCACATATGTACGTGAACTTTCTAAAGAAAACCTGCAAATGGATTTGAAATTACTAAACCATTCCTTCACAGCAACCACAAAACATATTCTGTAACCCTTAATGTCACATGTTCATGTCAGCATATCATTATGATCACAAATTTATCATTGTTAGTTGTAATCATAAAGGATCAAGCAAGCAGTTTATTAGTCACTACAATGCTTTCATATTTATCAAATATGAACATCCTTCATTCTCCTTAACGAACACCTGTCTTAGGTCAAACCATCAATTAATAACCCATAAACTTCACACCTAGATATTTGATCTCCATCTCCATATATAGCTTAGGCCTTAGCCAATACCTTAGGCAAACCACATAGTAATGTGTTATGAAACTAGCTCACAAAAAGATAGAAAAGATAGATCAATGCCTTAGAATTCAGTCGCTTCAAGGGGGAAACCTCCTTTATATTACACAAATGAACAATTCTTGGATGATACAAATGACAAGGCCTCCTTTCTATATATATGAGTCTAAGGGAACATAATACACTTAGATTTGACATAACAATAATAATGTAAGGGCACAATAATAACAATAGTGGGCTTTCATGGGGCACAATAATAACAATATGGGACTACATGGGCACAACAATATAATAAGGGGGTTGTACTAATAACAATAAGGGGTTAAACTAGTATTATAGGGACCTAACATGCCCCTCTCCTTCAAAAAGTGTTGTCCTCAATGCTTGAGTAGTTTTGGATGCTTCTATATAAAATTCTTGTCCTCCCATGTGGAATATCCAATGGGTAAGTTCTTCCACTTGATGATATACTCTGGAATTGATCTATTTCGTAGCTCTCGATTTCTTGGTTTTGTTATTGCTTCAGGTTCTAATATGATTTTTCCTTGCTTTTCAAGTTCTGGGAATAATGTTTAAACTTGGATCTTCTGCAACTTTTGAATGAGTTCCTGCCCTACTCCATCATTCTTCAATTCATCCCTTGCTTTGTTTATTGAATTTGGTTGGATAATTCTACCAAACTCTATCATTTTGGTAACCATACATTCAATTTTACTCCTTTGGGAATATGGATATTTGTAAGGCTTTATGTTTGGAGGAACACTTCCTGGAACCAAATGAATAGCATGATCATGATCACAAATAGGTGGGAGGCCTTTGAGAGTCTCAAATACCTTGGAATGATTGTCCATGACTTTTTGGAGATCTAGAGAAATATATGATTTTGATTTGGGAACCTCTAGCAAACCTAATTGTGTAATTATGCCTCTTTTTTCTTTCTTTAGAAGCTTTGTCATTCCGTTAGAGATGATTATCTTTCCTGATTTCCCTGTGATAACCCTTAATTTCGCTTCATTTCCTTCCAAAGAAAATTTCATCAAAATTTCTTGAAAATTAAAAGTTATTGTACCCAAGGATTGTAGCCATTGGACTCCTAATACAACATCAACACCACCCATTGGAATGGAAAGAATTGGGCTATTCAATATATATTTTCCCATGGATAGCTTGATATTATGGCACTTTCCAGAACAATTTATGATTCCTCCATTTGTGGACCATTACTTGATACTCTGGTGCTAGATATAAGAAGCAATTCAATTCCTTGGCTATCTTACAACGAATAAAATTATGGGTACTGCCCGAATCAATCAACACTATTACCTTTTTTTTTCTTGATATGTCCTTCTATCTTGATAGTTTGAGGAGTGGTAATTCTAGCCAATGCATTAGAAGATATTTTCAGATTCATTTATTTATGCTCGACGTGATCTTTTGCTTCTTGAACCTTTTTCTTCTTGATATGTCCTTCTATCTTGAGAGTTTGAGGAATGGTAATTTTTTCCAATGCATTACAAGATATGGTCAGATTCATTTCTTGATGCTCGATGTGATCTTTCTTGCTTGAATCTTTTTCTTCTTGATATGTCCTTCTATCTTGAGAGTTTGAGGAGTGGTAATTTCTTCAAATGCATTACAAGATATGGTCGGATTCATTTCTTGATGCTTGATGTGATCTTTCACTTCTTGAACATTTTTCTTCTTGATATGTCCTCCTATCTTGATAGTTTGAGGAGGGTTAATTCTGGCCAATGCATTACAAGATATGGTCGGATTCATTTATTCTTTCTTGATGTGATCTTTCACTTCTTGAACCTTTTTCTTCTTGATATGTCCTTCTATATTGAGAGTTTGAGGAGTGGTAATTCTTGCAAATTCTTTACAATATATGGTCAGATTCATTTCTTCTTTCTCTATGGTTGGTTCCTAGTGTATATCCTCTTCTTTTGATGTTTCTTGATCCTTTTCTTCCTCCTCTTCACAATCAATGTAAAATAATTTCTTCTAAGCACACTTATGACCATTAATGTATTTGTTATCGCAATTGTAACAAAGTCCTTTTGCTCTTTTTTCTTCCAATTGTTGTGGTGTCAACCTTGTAGGTTGTGGATGGCTAGGAGAAAAAATACTTCCATCCTTATAGTTGTGAGGGGTAGAATTCCTTGTTTCCATAATTTTGGTTTCCACTTTTCTTGCCAACCTGAATGCCTTCTCCAATGAATCAGGTTCCCAAAGACAAACCTCATGTTGAATGTTATCCTTTAAAGTCCCTATGGAGACATCAATCCCCCACTTCTTTGGAATATCATTTTCCCTTATATTAAATTTCTAAAAGTCCTCAATGTGCTCTTCCCTTGAACACTTTTTTTTGTGATTTATCGATTGGCTAAAGAAGGCATTTCTCTTTGTATCCTCATAATGTGCTATCATTTCCTCCATTAAAATTGACCATGTAACAAGTGGTTTACGAGGAAAAAGTCCTTTATACCATAAAGATTGATCCGGTTCTAAATATAAAGATGCAATACACACCTTTTGTAACAATTGGACTTCCTATAGATCAAAATATTGCTCCATCTTTGGTATCAAATTTACTATATCCTTGCCATCAAACTTCCTCATATTGCCTTTTCTTGATTTTAGGATCTTGATCTTGAAATGTATGTAACCCTATAGTTTCAGATCTTCCAGTTCTCAAATTGTGATCTATAATAGCCCTCTGCGTTCTCTTTCCAATGCCACCATTCTAATCGAAATTAGATTCTCCAAGAAATAGTTATGCACAATCTCCCAATATGACTCGATTATATACCTTTTCAGAAGAGAGAACTTGTATGAAGTTCCACGTGTCACTATTTTGACCCTCAGATCTTAAAAATATAAATAGAAAGATACAATTCGTCCTCTTTCTATAACTTCTTATGAAATTTCAATTTGATGCTCAGAGAGAAAGTTATGATGATTTTCCCAAGGTCACATGTTTGAGATGTAATTCGGGAGTCTACAAAAATCCTAACTTCCTCAGATCATATATCCAAAAATATAGCGAGACAAGATCAAGGTTGGACCCAAGGTTCACACTGCTTTCTTCTCAAATGGGTTATTTTTCTTAGCTTTTGAAACTTCGTAGCAAACAAGGTATAACGAAACTTACACAATTACCTATTTTAGATGAAATTTTGGAGCTTCCAAAAACCCTAACTTCCTCATATCATATCTCCGAAACTATAGCGAGAAAAGATCTGAAATTTGGACCCAAGGTTCAGTGAGATGTTGTCTCAAATGGGTTTTTTTGTTAGATTCGGAAATGGTGCAGCAAAGGTGTTATGGTGAAAATTCCACAATGACCTGTTTGGAGCAACGAAACCCTAGAATCCAAAGCTCCAATACCAAATGTTATGCAACCAGCTCACAAAAAGATAGAAAAGAGAGATCAATGCCTTAGAATTCAGCCTCTTCAAGGGTACAACCTCCTTTACATTACACAAATGAAAAATTCTTGGATGATACAAATGACAAGACCCCCTTTCTATATATAGGAGTCTAAGGGGACATAATATAATCAGATCCGATATTAAAATAATAATGTAAGTGCACAATAATAACAATAGTGGGCTTTCATGGGGCACAATACTAACAATATGGAGACTACATGGGCACAACAATATAATAAGGGGGTTGTACTAACAACAATAGGGTTGAACTAGTAGTATAGGGGCCAACATAATGTCGATGGTATTCTTTGGTGGGATCAAATATCTGTTGTCACATTCATTAATATGGGAAAATTCCATCATAAAGACCATTGTTTGAGAATACTATGGTGCATAAAATGTATGCAATGTTTCTTCACCATACCCACGTAAGTACGTGATCTTTGTTCATAGGACCCACATATATTTTCCTACACTTTACCTTTATTATTCCTCTGATTCTAAACTCATATTCCTTTGTCCAATCTCTTTGTCACAACTATACCAATATGTATACTCATTCTTATACCATCAAGTTGACATTTTTATCAAGTTGGTTGTCATCAAGGACAACACATTAGTTGTAAGGCCAACAACCCTAGTAACAAATATAGTAGCACAAGGGATTTTGGGAGAATATATTTCTCTCCAAACTATATTGGCATTAATTTCTCATGGTAAGATAAAAGAGAAAGTTTTTTCTACGAGGTGTTAGAGAAATTGTGGGCTCTTCTTGGAGCCAAGAGGCCTGTGAATTAACTTCCCCTGGTGATGGTTTTCGGCCACATTCTTTTTTCTCATCAATCAAATAGATATTTCAAAATATTACCCATGGAAAAATATTCAAATATCCTACATAAAAATTGAAGCAAATGATGTTGTAACCCCTAAATCTAGTTCTTGGTTGAAGGGAACTAATTCCTATGACATCTACTCAGATAGAATAAATATTTTGTCTTAAAAGTGTTTAAATGTCCCTACCCAAAGGCAATCCTTAAGGTGTAAGCCCATTTTTATCTTGGAAGAATAAATAAACCATTCAATATGACATGTATATCTACGGTTACAATTTTTTTGAAGTTGGAGTGTAACAATAGGAATTTCTTAGAATGTAGATCTAATGCACATGACTTAAAAGAATTCCATACACCTTAATCGTAGTAGAAAAAAATCCAAACGAAATCATATGGAGTGATGAAATTTTGGAGTGCTTCATTAAGGTTTCTCCACTATCGAATTAACATTTATATTTTTCTAATCTCATAGCATTGACAAATTTGGTTATGAAGGAGGAAACTAGCTACTTCATACACAAATTTCAAATGAAGACTAAACAAAATAAATGGATCACGGAGAAAAGAAACACATACTATAGCCAACAAACATCTGGAACCATTTGAAACTTTATTGATCGTTATAAAAGGTTCCATTAGAGGAAATTTCAACCTAAAAGTACCCATGAAATTTTCATTTACATAGTATGTCAACCAATCAAAATCCTTTAAATTTAATAAGAGGTACATGTAAATATTATGGATAGAAAATAAGAAGAAATACTTTTGTTTAATTTTATTTTTGAATTATCGCCATATAGGTTTACTCAAATTTAAATTAGAGGCACTTGTTTAATGAAAAAATAAGTTCCACATCCAATGAGGACCCATTATGCATACTTTTGAGAGGACCCACATTGATAAAAAATGATGATATATTAAAAAAAGTGTGTTGACAAGTTTTTTTAATGTATCTTCAATTTATATAAATGTGAGTCTTCTCAAAAGCATACATGATGGGTACTCGTTGGATTTAGAGTTTATTTGTTGATCCAATGAGTCCCTACACTTGAAACTTGAGTAAACCTATAACGAGATGAACCAAAAATACATTTTAAAAAAAGAGTTTTCTTCGTTTCCCTCAGAAATTCATAACAATTATTTTATTATTTTCCTATTATTTTATTAAGTTTTCTTAGGAGGCCACTTTTAAGCTTGAACTTCCTCTAATGTAAACATTACATAAATATTACTAACAGCAAGTCTCTAGAGAAAAAAAAAAAATCAACCCTCCACCTTGGTTCCTCTCTTTCTTTTAAAGGAAAAGTTATACTCAAAAACCACTACAAGTAACTGTCAAAACTATTTAGTTATTTAATTATTCTTTAACTAAAAAATTTACAGTATTACAAAGTAAAAGATTTCATGAATAAATAATGAAACTTTTCAGCTAGGATTAGGCATGTGGTTCTACAATTTCAACTATAGTTTCCTGGATTAACTCTCCACATATTTGCTAAAGCATCTCATCTAGATCTAGATACTGAGTCATATTGGTTTAATAGTATTTCTTTTCAAAGACCTCTATTTAACTGAATGAGTTTCAATTTCTAACTTTAATTGATAGGCGAAGTATCCTTATTTCCTTTCTAGTTTGTTTGTGGCCTATTTTCTTGAGAGTGTGGCGCTGAATTGTCACTCTTTATTATGTCATAATTGACATGTTGAAAGCCATATTTCCATTTATCTCTTAATTCAATATGAAATTCATTCATCATATCCTCTACTTGACTAAGAGCTTGGTTGGAATTCATTATCGATTGACCTACAACATTTTCCAATTTGAACATACATCTTTTGTGCATAGGAAGAAAACTTAGTTGATATACATGTAGGCTTTGTCTTATGAACATTAAGGAGAATATTCTCATAGGTAAGAAAATTGGTTATTGATAATGTTGTAATTCACATCCATATAGCCTTATTTCTGTGAATTCGTAAAAAAGGTACAACACCCCCGCTCCCCCCAAAAAGAAATATGATGAGTTGAAATTCTCAGAGGAGGTTCTTAAATGATTGCCTCCAAATGTTCAATTCTCATGACTTTGTTTTGGCGGGGGATAGGGTTCAAAAACTACCTTCAAAAGTTAAATTCTCATGAGTTTTAGGGGTCTTGTAAAAAAACCACCATGAAAAATGTAATTTGGGGTAGTTATTTAACCCCCTGCCCTAGTCTAGCCTAGCCTAGTGTAACCTAGCCTAACTTATCCTATCCTATGCTAGCCTTGCCTTGCCTACCCTGGCATAGCCTACACTATCCTAACATAGCCTAGCCTATTCTAAACTAGCGTAACATAACCTATCCTAGCTTACCCACCCTAGCCTACCTAGCGTAGAGTACCCTACCCTTGCATAAGCTTGACTAAACTAGCCTATCCTAACCTAGCCTAAATTAGCTATCCAAAACAAGCATAGCCTAACCTAGCCCAAATTAACCTAGCTTAAACTAACCTAGAGTAAACTAGCCTAGGATAACATACTGTAAAATAGCCCATCATGGTGTAGTATGAACTAGCCTAGCCTAGACTAGCCTAGCCTAAACTAACCTACCTAGCCCAAACTAGCTTAGCCTAAATGAACCTAGCCTAGCCTAGCCTAAATTAGCCTAGTTTAACCAAAATTAGCCTATCCTATCCTAGCCTACATGAGCCTAAAATAGCCTCGCCTAGCCTAACTTAACGTATCTTAGCATAACCTAGACTATATTAGTCTAGCATAAACTAGCCTACCCTAAACTATCATAGCCTAACCAAGCCTAAAGTAGCCTAGCCTAGCCTTACATATCCCACACTAGCCTAGTTTAGCCTAACCTAAACTAGACTATCCGTTCTTGTCCTAGCATAAACTAGACTACTCTAGGCTAGACTAAACGAGCCTAAACTAGCCTAGCCTAGACTAGCCTAGCCTAAGCTAGCCTAACATAGCATACCCTAGCCAAGCCTACTGTAACTTAGCCTAAAATAAACTAGCTTGCCATACCATAGCCTAAAATAACAAAGCCTAGCCTACCCTAGATTACCCTACCCTATCCTACCTACCCTAGAGTATTATACCCTTGCGTAAGCTAGACTAAACTAGCCTAACCTAACCTAGCCTAAATTAGCCTAGCTAGAACAAGCATACCCTAACCTATCCCAAACTACCCTAACTTAAGGTATCCTAGGATATCCTACTATAAACTAGCCCAGCGTGGTGTAGCATGAACTAGCATAGCCTATACTACCCTAGCCTAAACTAACCTACCTAGCCTAAGCAAACCTAGCCTTACCTATCCCGCTCTAGCCTATTCTAGCCTAGCCTAAACTAGACTAGCCATTCTTGGCCTAGCATAAACTAGACTACTCTAGCCTAGCCTAAACGAGCCTAAACTAGCCTAGCCTACCTTAGCCTAAAAGAGGCTAACATAGCATACCCTAGCCTAGCCTACCAAGCCTTAAGCTAAAAGAGCCTAGCCTAGCCAAGCCAACATAGCTTAGCCCAACTTTAACTTGCCCAAGCTATCCTAGCCTAACATAAACTAGCTTATCCTAGATTACACTAGCCCACCCTAGCCTAATCTATGCTAGAATTTATTAGCCTACCCTAGCCTAACCTGTAGCTTAGTGTAGCCTAGTCTACCCTAGCAAAACTTAGCCTACACTAGCATATCCTAGCATACCCTAGCCTTACCTATCCTAGCCTAACCTAGTATCTCCTAGCTTCTCTTTCATAGTCTAGCCTAGGTTGGCCTAAGATAGAATAGCATAACCTAGCCTGCCTACCCTA
Source organism: Pinus taeda (assembly GCA_000404065.3). Classification (NCBI taxonomy): domain Eukaryota; kingdom Viridiplantae; phylum Streptophyta; class Pinopsida; order Pinales; family Pinaceae; genus Pinus; species Pinus taeda. Next base: position 68,626 of record APFE030059698.1, read on the forward strand.
GCCTACCATAGCCTACCCTAACCTGCCCTAGCCTAGCTTACCCTACCCTATCCTAGACTACCCTAACCTAGTCTAGCCTAACCTACCCTAGCCTACCCCAGCCTAACCTAGGCAAGCGTACCTTACCCTAACCTAACCTACCCTACCGTACCCTAACTTAGCCTAGCCTATTATACCCTAGCCTAGCCTAGCTTATCATACCCTACCTTAGCCTAGCCTAACATAACATAACCTAGCCAAGCCTAACATATCCTAGCAGACAATACCCTACCCTACCTTAGCCTAGCCTAGCTTAGCCTAGCCTACCCTATCATACCCTACCCTATCGTGCCCTATCTTAGCCTAGCCTAAGCTACCCTATCCTACCCTAGCCTACCCTAGCCTACCCTAGCTTAGTCTAACCTACCCTGACTTACCCTACCTTAGCTTACCTTAGCCTTTCCTAGCCTACCTAGCCTAGCGTATCCTACCCTACCCTAGCCTAGTGTAGCCTATTCTACCCTAGCCTAAACTAGACATGATAACCTAGCCTAAGAAAGCCTAACCTAAGATAAGTTAACCTAACCTAGGCTAGACTAAACTAGCCTAAACAACCTTAGTCTAGGATATTCTAGCCTATCCTACTGTAGCCTAGTCTAGCTTAGCATAGCTTAGCTTACCCTAAATTATGGTAGTCTAGCATACCATATCCTAGCCTAGGCTAAGCTAGGCCCATCATATTGTATCCCAGCATCCTAGCCTAAACTACCCTAGGCTAACCTACATTAGCCAAGCATACCATAGTGTACCCTAGGATAACCTTATCCTAGCCTAACCTAGTTTATCGTAGTCTATCATAGCCTAGACTTCCTAGCCCATCCTAACCCAACCTAAAATAGCCTAGCCTAACATAGTGTATCCTAGGCTATGGTATCCTACATTAGCCTAGCCTAGACTATCCTAGCCTAATCTACACTGGCGAAGCATACCATACCCTCCCCTAGCCTAGTTTAACATACTCTATCCAATGCTAATGTGACATATGCTAGCATAGCATATCTTAAGTTAAACTAGACTAAACTAGCCTACCCTACCATGCCCAACCCTAGCCTAAACTAGCTTAACCTAGCCCAACATAAACTATCCTGCACTAGTCTAGCCTAACCTACTATGCCCTAGCCTAGCAGGGGTTGGTCTAACCTAAGATAGCATAGCATAAACTAGCTTGCATGCCTAGCCTACCCTAGCATAGCCTATCTTAGCTTACCCTAGCCTACCCTAGCCTACCCTAGTCTAGCCTAGCCTAGACTATCCTACCATAGGCAAGCCTACATTACCCTAACCTAACCTACCCTAGCCTATCATACCCTACCTTAGCCTAGCCTAGTCTAACATTGCCTAGCAACCAATACCCTACCCTACCTTAGCCTAGCCTTGCCTAGCCTATCCTACCCTAGCATACCCTACCATACCGTACTCTAGCCTAGCCTACCCTATCCTACCCTACCCTACCGTAGCCTAAACAAGCCTAGCCAAGCTTATCCTAGTCTAACCTACCCTACCTTACCCTACCTTTGCTTACCTTTGCCTAGCCTAGCCTACCTAGCCCACCCTGACCTACCTTACCCTACACTAGCGTAGCCCATTCAACCCTAGCCTAACCTACCCTAAACTAGATATACTAACCTAGCCTAAGCAAGCCTAACCTAAGCTAACCTAACCTATCCTAGAATAGCCTAAAATTGCCTAAATAACCCTATCCTAGCCTATCTTACCCTATCCTACTCTAGCCTAGTCTAGCTTAGCATAGCTTAGCCTACCCTAAACTATGCTAGCCTAGCCTACCATGGCCTAACCTAGCCTATGTTACCCCAACATACTGTATCCCATCATCCTAGCCAAAACTAGCCTAGCTTAACCTACACTAGCCAAGCATACCATAATGTACCCTAGCATAACCTTATCCCAGCCTAACCTAGTTTATCTTGGTCTATCATAGCCGAGATTTCCTAGCCCATCACATCCCAACCTAAACTAGCCTAGCCTCACATAGCCTATCTTGTACTAGCCTAGCCTAGGCTACCTTATCATACATAAGTCTAGCCTAGCCTAGCCTAGACTATCCTAACCTAGCTTAAACAAGTCTATCCTAGGCTAATGTGGCATATGTTATCATAGCTTACCTTAAGTTGAACTAGCCTAGACTAGCCTAACGTACCATGACCAGCCCTAGCCTAAACTAGCTTAACCTAGCCCGACATAAACTAGCATGCACTAGTCTAGCTTGACCTACTATGCCATAGCCTAGCCTAGGTTCACCTGGCCTAAGATAGCATAGCATAACCTAGCTTTCCTATCCTAGCCGAGTCTACCCTAGCCTAGCCTTGCTTAGCCTCACCTACCCTAGCCTACCCTAGCATAGCCTAGCCTACCCTAGCGTAGCCTAGCCTACACTAGTCTACCCTAGCCTACATTAACCTAGTCTAGCCTAACCCAGGATAGCCTACCTTATGCTAACCTAACCTAATGTACCCTATCCTAGCCTAGCCTAGCCTATCATACCCTACCTTAGCCTAGTTTATCCTAACTTAGCCTACCCTACCCTACTCTATCATACCCTACCCTACTATACCCTAGCCTAGCCTAGCCTAGCCTACCTTATCCTACCCTAGCCTAACCTAAGCCACCCTAGCCTACTCTACCATACCCTACCTCACCCTATCTTAGCCTACCATATCCTAACCTACCCTGCCTTAGATTAACCCATTCTACCCTAACCTAACCTAGCCTAAACTAGATATGTGAACCTAGCCTAAGCAAGCCTAACCTAAGAAAGCCTAACCTAAGCTAACCTAACCTAACCTAGGCTAGCCTAAACTCGCCTAAACAATCCTAGCTAAACCTATCCTAGCCTATCCTACTCTAGCCTACCGCTTAGCATGGGTTAGCCTACACTAAACTATGCTAGCCTAGCCTAGCCTACCATAGCCTAGCCTAGCCTATGTTATCCAAACATATACTAATCTAGACTTGCTGAGCCTTTCCTAACATAAACTACCTTGGCCTAGCCTATTTTGGACTAGCCTAGCTTGTCCTATCCTTTCCTAGCCTACCCTAACCTACCCAAGCCTAGCCTAGCTTACCCTAACCTAGCCTACCCTAGCCTAGCCTTGACTACCCTAGCCTAACCTAGCTTTCCCTAACCTAACCTACCTTACACTACCCTAGCCTACCCTACCCTAGATTATCCTACCATAATGTACGCTAGCCTAGCCTACACTATTTAGCCTACCGTACCTTATACTACCATAGCCCACACTAGCCTACCCTACCTTAGCCTACCTTAGCCTAGCCTAGCCTAGCCTAGCCTACCCTATCCTAACCTACCCTACCCTTCCCTATTCTACCCTAGCCTACCCTATCCTCGCTTACCCTACCCTACTGTACCCTACCCTAGTATACCCTGGGCTACCTTACCCTAGCCAAACCTAGCCTAGCCTACCCTAGACTAGCCTACCCTACTCTACCCCTACATAACCTAGCCTAGCCTACCTACCTATTGGGCAGCAGGTCCCCCACGTAAGAGCTGTGGTGGTTAAAGCCCACAATTTTGGGTAAAAGGTATGGTAAAGGTTCCGCGAAGTGCACGCAGTGTGAATTGTAATGAGTTAAGTCAAAGGGTTGTTCGCCCAAGAAAAATGTAAGATAATAGAAAGTGAGTCGGCCTGCCCATGGTTTGCGGACCATGGGAATGCATAAATAGAGTAGGGCTCTAGGTTTAGAAGGTAGCTTTTTGTTGGTAGCTTAGGGAAGATCTGAGGAGTATGGGTTTGTAAAATCAAGAGTGCTCTAAGTCTGTAAGTCTGAGTCGTGGTTGCTAGCGATTAGAGTAGGCTCTACAGTTGTGTGTGCAGAGGCCTGGTAGAGTTCGTAGCTATGTGCGCAGACCCTTGTAACTGAGTGCGTTGGGTGGAATTGGATTGTACTGAACCGAAGGTTAATAGAGATAAGTGTTTCTGAATTATTGTGCATCTAATCACAGATCTTTATGTTTATGCTTATGTTAGGGTTTTATGCGTATATTTAAGATTTATGGTTGCGCATGCTAGTTTTAACTGTTGAATGTTCGATTAAAGACCTTAAGGAATAAATCAAATCTATAATAACTACAAAATAATAAGAATCTAGGAAACTCCCCGTCATGGATCTTCACGAAGGCTAGAAAGCTACGCAAAGTAGCGTGAGTGTGTAGTTCGGTTTGCGACTGCTCCAGATCTCATCAAGACATCCCTAAGGTGTGTAAACCTAGTTCCATCATTCTCCCATACTACCTTAGGTGATAGTTCAGTCTATGCCCCGCGGATTGTTGTCGAAGGGGCGAGTAGTACGGAATTTGTTTAGCTAAAAACTCTTTTGAACCTGGGTGAAGGCCCAATAAGCCAACAAATGGCTCTGTTGCTAGGACTGGGATCTGCTTAAGGGATGTCTGATGTCGGAACACTAGAACTCTACTAAGAAAGAGATTGAAGATTGGTTGGATCAGAAGTTGCATGAATTCATCGTACAAGAAAACAAAACCCCGTAGGTATCTAAGAAGAGTTGGCTGGATTGCTACATATACACAAAAATCCACGAGATCTTCTTCGCGTCCTTCTTGTCAGAACTGTATGAGTGAATCATGAGGCTAGCAGACGTCACAGATAGGTGTAAGCTTGCTCAGTCGATAGTGTGGACTCCAGAGTTATTGCATAAGCTAGAGGCATCTGAAGATAATATCCTGCTGGCCGTAGATCATTGGTTGGATCGGATAATAGGAGGGTTTATCACTGAATTTGCGATAGACACAACTATTAGCTACAGCAAAGTGGAAAGACGTTTTTTCAAGGGACCGTAAGGTAAGTACATCAAATCATTGAATACTTGGATTAAAACGTTGTTATGTGAAAAACTAGTTATGCGAATCCATTGATGTATGGGGTAATGCAGAGCGGAAGAGGCTACCAAGGGATCGAAGGATTAGAGAACATTCCCCTAATTTCACTTTCGCAGGAAAGTGAGGAGGAGCTCATTGGTTTCTCTTCGAGAAGTGTGGTCTGGTTGATAAAGCAGCGCATTCCATAGTTACCACCTCCATCCACACCATCACCCTCTTCACCTACATCCACCCTCTGTATACAAGTGATACAGTGGATAGCGAAAGAATGTGTGGCAGATATCAGCACACCACGGATGTTGCTGGATGGACTCCAAGCCAAGATCACTACACCAGTTGAGTGACTCAGGATGAGTCATGATGATTGCATTGGGAGCTTGTTGGGTAGCAGGTCCCCTGCGTAAGAGCTATGGGGCTTAAAGCCCACAATTTTGGGTAAAAAGTATGGTAAAGGTTCCACGAAGTGTGTGGAGCGTGAATTATAATGAGTTAAGTCAAAGGGTTTTCCACCCAAGAAAAATGTAAGATAATAGAAAGTGACTCAGCCTACCCATGGTTCGTAGACCATGGGAATGTATAAATAAAGTAGGGTTATATGTTTAGAAGGCAGTTTTTTGTTGGTAGCTTAGTGAAGATCTGAGGTGTATGGGTTTGTAAAAGCAAGAGTGGTTTGAGTCTATAAGTTCGAGTCATGGTTGGTAGTGGTTAGAGTAGGCTCTGCAGCTGTGTGCATAGAGGCTTGGTAGAGTCCGCAGCTATGTGCACAAACCACTACAGTTGAGTGTGTAGGGTGGAATTGGATTGTACTGAACTGAAGGTTAATAAAGATAAGTGTTTTTGAATTATTATGCATCTAATGGTAGATCTATATGTTTATGCTTATGTTAGGGTTTTATGCGTATCTTCAAGATTTATGGTTGCACGCGCTAGTTTTAATTCTTGAATGCTTGATTAATGACCTTAAGGAATAGATCAGATCTATAATAACTACAAAATAATAAGATTCTAGGAAACTCCCCATCATGGATCTTCTCGAAGGCCAGATAGCTACGCAAAGTTGCGTGAGTGTGTAGTTTAGTTTGCCTACCCTACCCTAGCCTAGCCTGCCCTACCCTACCCTAATTTACCCTAGCCTAGCCTACCCTACCATAGCCTAACCTTCCCTAAGCTAACTTAGGCTAGCCTACCATAGCATACCCTAGCCTAACCTAGCCTAACCTAGTCTGGCCTAACCTAGTCTGGCCTAACCTAGCCTAGCATAGCCTATCCTAGTCTAGCTTAACCTAGCCCCGCCTACTCAAACCTAGCCTACCCTACCCTAGTCTAGCCTAACCTAGCCCCACCTACCCTAACCTGGCCTACCCTATCTTACTCTAGCCTAACCTAGCCCTGCCTACCCTAGACTACCCTAAGAAATCCTACCTTACCCTAACCTAACCTAACCTACTCTAGCCTAGCATAACATACCCTAGCCTAGCCAAGCCTAACCTAGCCTACCCTAGCATACACTATGTTACTCTAACTTAGCCTACCCTAGCCTAGTATAGCCTAACCTATCCTACCGTACCCTACCATACCCTAGCTTTTAGTAGCTTATGCTATCCTAGACAAGCCTACCCTAGCCTAGTATACTATAGACTACCCTAGCCTAGCCTACCGTAGACTACCTTACCCTAGCCTACCCTAGCCTATGTGGCCTAACTTGCACTAGATTAGCCTACACTACCTTGCTTACCCTAGACTAGCCTACCCTTTCCTATTATAGACTAGCCTACCCTAGCGTAACCTACCTTACCCTACCCTACCCTAGCCTAACCTACCCTACACTACCCTAGGCTAACCTATCCTAGCCTAGCCTAGCCTACCTTAGCCTACCCTAGGATAGCGTAGCCTAGCATACCTACCCTAGCCTACCCTAGTCTAGCTTAGCGTAGCCTAAATTACCCTAGCCTACCCTAGGAGGGCCTACCTTAACCTAACCTAACCTAACCTACCCTAACCTACACTAGCCTACCCTAGCCTACCCTAACCTACACTAGCCTACCTTAAATTAGCCTTTCCTAATATGGCCTAGCTTAGCCAACCCTATCTTACCGTACTCTAACCTAGCCTATTCTACCCTAGCCTGCCCTATCCTACCCTAGTCAGGCTTACCCTACCCTACCCTAGCCTAACCTAGCCTACCCTAACCTACCCTAGCCTATGCTATCCTACCCTACCCTAGCATATCCTAGCATATCCTAGAATAACCCACCTACCCTAGCATAGCCTGGCCTACCCTAATCTACCCTACCCTACCCTAACATAGCCTAGCCTACACAAGCTTAGCCTAACTAGCATAGCCTAGCATAGCCAACCCTCACCTAGCCTAGCCTAGCCTAGCCAAGCCTACCGTAGCCTTGCCTATCTTACCCTAGCCTAGCCTTGCATATCCTACCCTAGGTTAGCCTAAGCAATCTAATCCTAGCCTATCCAAGCCTACCCTACTCTAGCCTATGCTAGCCTAGCCTAGTCAACCCTAGCCTATCCTACCCCAACTTACCCTACCCTAGCCTACCCTAGCGTAGCTTAGTCTACCCTAGCCTAGCCTAACCTACCCAAGCCTAGCGTATCCTAGCCTATCCTACTCTACCCAAGCCTAGCCTAACTAACATAGCCTAGCCTAGCCTAGCCTACCCTACCCTTGCATACTCTAGCCTAGCCTACTTTAGCCTAACCTAGTCTAGCCTACCCTAGCCTAGCCTAGCCTAATGTACCCAAGCCTCCCCCAGGATAGCTTAGCCTACCCTATCCTATCCTAACCTAACCTAACCTATGCTAACCTAGCCTACCCTAGCCTACCCAAGCATACCATAGCTTAGCCTACCCTACCCTACCATACCATAGCCTACCCTACCTAGCCTATGGTAGCATACCCTACATAGTGTAGTCTACCCTACCCTACCCTACCATAGCCTACCCTACCTAGCCTACGGTAGCATACCCTACATAGTGTAGCCTACCCTACTGTTCAAGGCCCTAAAAATCAGGTCAACAACAAGGGGGATACCCACCTGGCCTGGACCTTGGTTGGCAGCTCCTTATCCGTTTGGTATAGCGGGTCCGACTGGGGACATGGGACCAGTTTCCCAATTCAGTGTGTGTGTGTGAGAAAGATGGGTGTTTCTATTTGGACTGGAATACTTCTATCTAATCTAATGTTATGCTATTGTATTCTAATAACCATGAAAACATTGAAATTTATGATAACCTGGGGTGTGATCTTTCTTCTATGCGATCTAAAAAGATTTCATACAATAACTGGTAATAAAGATCATTCAACTATCATAAGAAAAGAATTCGATAAAGATGATCTACTTCGTATAAGAAGTTAGACGAAACAACTGTTAAAACTTATCGCATAAATGAGCTATTCATACACTAAACATAAACAAATAGTTATTACCATACAAAAGTGCCAAATGATAACTCAGACATCCATGCTGTAACATATAAATCACTGAAAACTAAATATCGCTTTGACGCATAAGCAGAAATGGTTAAGAGATAAAAGTACCATTTATAACTAGTCCTACTCATGAGCTTCAAGCAATGATTGATTTATCTCTCCTTGATTTAACATCTAATAAGAGTACAGAAGTGCAACATTAGTAGCAGATATCAAATAAACCATGTTCCATTCATTCACCAAAACCTCCTCTAAGGGTGCAAAAGTGCATGTTCTGAGGACAAGTTTTTGATAAATTTCTAGACCCTTCTCTAAATGCATGAGAAGGGTTTAAATACTACTAACTAAATAGCTTATTTACAAAAATTGAGGATTCGGTTTCAATGACCGTCCTCTTTCTAAGCAAAACTATTCTAAAATTATCTACTAACTATTTCTAAATCTACTCCTTAATGTTGCAAGCATTCAGTATTTTTCTGAGTAGAGTCGGCTGACTGTCTTCCGCCTTTGGTTGATTTAAGCAAATAGAAACGGCAAGAGCTGGCATTATCTTCTCAGTAAAATTGATGATGCGCTTGAGAATCATCCAATGAATATGTAGCATTACCATGTATACCTGGTAAAAATCACATTTCAACTTGGTTAACCTTCAGACTGCTTCTATTTCCAGTTTGCTTCTATCGCTGATTCATTGCAATTTTTGGGGCTCGCAGGTGAGTGCGCAACTAGGGACCTTCCTTTTCGAACAATTTTTCTTAGCGATGCGCGATTAGCGCTAAGCGCTAATCACGCATCAGAAACTGCCTCTGTTTCTTGATCCGAGCTTCCCTGATGCGGTTTTTGCCTCTTGCGCCTTTTTCTCTCATTCGGTATAAAGCCCAAAATTTGTAAAAATAGTGGTTCTGTGAGCTCTTGACCCTGAGAATTAAACTGTTTGTTTCTGGTATCAGCGTCGTTTAGTACCCATTCAACCATGGCTGTACATGAGAAATCTGTGATAGATGTCTCAGAAGAGTTCTGCGGCTCTTTTTCTTTATTGAATGGATTAAGTGTGCCTTCCGAAATGTTCATTGGAGCGCTGCCTTCCCTCCTCGTTGTTTTCTGCGTAATGCCCTGTATAACGCTTCGTCCTTCTTTCCTGCAGTTTACATTGAGGTGGAAGTAATGATAAAGGACTAATGACAGGAAAACTTTTAAATGCCGAAGATATGCAAGACATGCCACCTTACGTGAGTTATTTCTTCGAAAAACACAACACCCTACTTCATTAACAACTGGCAATAACCCATTAATTCGCATTAAAATACATGACCAACTCTTGGCTAAAAATTTTTCTCGAACAATGAGCCAGAACCAACTGTGATGGAGGGTCCCGCGTTTTTGCTTTGCAATGTCGCAGATCACAGTATCGCAATATCGCAATGTCGCAATGTTATCGTACTGTTTTTATCGCAAATCGCAGTATCGCAATTTTGCAGTATCGCAGTATTGCGGTATCGCAATATCGCAGATCGTTATAATTCTTGTGTAATTCTTGTGATATTTGCGATATGCGATATCACATATCGGTCATGTTTTAAAGTTTTTCAATGTAAGTGTGTCTTCAGTACATGCGATGCGATGAAATTTCGCGTCGAAATATCGCCTTTTATCATTTTAACTCTTAGAAGGTGTATCCTATCATCCTTTGCGCGATGCGATATCTTTTAAGGAGTAAATTTAATTTTCTTCATTATGAAACTTAGGTTTTCTAGATTTTTGAAGGTATTTTCCTAAGTCCGTGATGTTGTAAGTTTCATCTAAAAAAGAAAATGTAACACTAACTAATTTTTTTTTAGGGTCCCCACTTATTTAGTATTAGTAATAATACTTCATAAGGAGGGGGGTTGTTGGTGGCCACAACAATTGGCGATTCACTTGGAAGAACCAGTTATCTCTGTGTTTCTATTGAACCTTTTCAGCTTCCAAAACAACAATTTTTTCATAAAATTAAACTTTATTATGGAAAAATAAAGTACATTATTCTCTAACCTGTCAATGACATTTTGCTTCAGCTATTTTCAACTTTGATTATTTGCTACCTCAAGTTAGTCCTTGTGTTTACATCAGTCATTACTTGGTCTGTAAAGATAAAACAAAGTCTTCTCTGTAAACCAGTTTTAAAATATACTCATTTGTCGTAGGTAGATCCTCTGCTGCCAGCAGGCGTTCATAGCCTCGACAGGGTTACCTTTTACCCAGCAATGATCCTGTATCCTACTAAAAAAAGACTTACAACTCTCAAAGAAGAATCCATATCTACACTTATTGCTTTGATTTTCTTTTTATTCTTAAAGAACAATGTCTTGGTTTGGTGGCGAATTTATGACACAGTCATTCACTTGATTTATAACTTTGCTGAACAAGTTGGCTCGTGATGAGACCCCTTGCCTTTTGATTGTAACAATCTTGAGTCATTGCCCTGTTATGGTATGCAGTATTTGGCAAAGTCAGCAGGTTATAATATCTGTGATTATGATAAGTCGGCTCGTGATGAGACTTCTCATTCTTCAAGATAAAGTGTATCCTTGGATTGTTCCTCTGAAAGTTGTGATTTCCTTAGCAGGGAGGAAGTCATTGTCTTCTTTATATAGCTCTGGACGACAATGATAGAGTTTTTGGAAGTAATTGTTCTACAAAGAATCTTTATTTTGTTATTGATACCTTTCATTGCATTGATATAAGACAATTTCTTCACTAAAGGTTTATTTTCATCAAACTTTTATGAAGTCGAAACTAGTGTCATATCTAGGTTAGAGTCTTTAACTGTATCTTTCAATAATAAAGATCGATTTTCCAAAAGATTTGCTATTTATACAAGCGAAAAATCAAAATCTGAAAGAGAGTTGGTATCTTTTTCGTAAATGCCCTAATGTAACCATTCACAACTGGTTTTATTATGAAAAAGAGAAAAACTATTACTCTACGAAATAGAAGAATAATCTTCTATGGAAAATATTTCTTAAGAATTTGTCCATTGACAGGCAAAGAGTCTCTTTTACCTACTAAATCCTTTAACACAAATGTCGATGGACCTACGACTTCTACAATTTGAAAAGGACCAAACCACATTCTTTGAAATTTTGTATGTTTACCCTTTTCTTCGTGTGCCTTGTCCCATTTTAAAACTAAATCTCCCACTTGAAATTCTTTTCTGGTCATTATATTTGAATCAAAAGTGGATTTTACTAGTGCCTGATGATGAGCATGCGTTTTCTTAGCTTGTTCTCGATGTTCTTCTAATTTGATTATTTCCATTTGCCTTAAGTGTAATGAGGAAGTTGGTACTTCATCAATGTATTGAACTAGAGAGAAAGAAGGAATTGCTAAATGAGTCGGAAGAACAACTTCTCTCCCATAAAGTAAATTAAAGGGAGAAGTGTCGATGGAAGTTTTTTTCGTTATTCGGTCTACCCATAAAGTGTATATTAAGGATTTATGCCAATTTTTATGATTTTGGTCTACTGTTCTTTTGATAATCCTGATTAGGTTTTTGTTTGTAGACTCAGCTAATCCGTTGCCCTATGGATAATAATTGGTCGAATATTTAAGTTTGAATCCTCTTTTAAGTGCAAATTCAGTCATTGCGTTTCCAGAAAAGTATGATGCATTATCGAACAATAAAGCGGAAGGTAATCCAAACCTAGTTATTATAGATTGATCTATGAACTCAATGATATTTTCAGCATTAGCAGTCTTGAGTGGAACTGCTTCTACCCACTTAGTAAAATAATCTATTGTTGTAAGGATATATTTATGCTGCTTGGAAGAGTGAGGAACGATCTCACCTATTATGTCCAATCCCCACTGACTGAAAGGTTGGTCGATGTTAACTGGTTGTAGTGGTAAGGATGGCTTCCTCTGTCTTCCTGCAGTAGTTTGGCAGACTTGACATTTCCTCACATAACTGTGCGAGTCTTTGAATAACGTGGGCTAGTAATATCCTGCGCGCAAGATTTGATATGCAGTAGCATCTCCAACGTAGTGTCCGCCTGCTGGCCCATCGTGGAGTTCCTGCAAAACTTTATCAGCTTCAGATTTCTCAAGACATCTAAGGAGAACAAAATCGCAATTCATTCTAAAATGAATATCATTTATGAGCTAATATTGTTTGGCTTTTAATCTTAGAGCTCTTTTCTTAGTGTAATCGAGGTATGAAGGAAGATATCGATTCTTAAGATAATAAATGATATCAGCATATAATGACTACTCATCGTTTAGGCTTACCTCGCACACTTGTACCTCTACAGATGGTATTTCAGAAATTTGCGACGCTCCAGCCAGCATTTTGCAAAAGCCTTGACCTCTTACAATGTTTGTTGGTTTAATTTCTATGTCATATTCTTGTAAGGCAGTTACCCAATTGGCCCTCTTCTCACCCACATCCTTTTATACCAGAAGATTCCTTACCGCTGGAAACGGTACTATAATTTTGGTGTGGGTTTTGAGTAGAAAAGGTGTGAAGTATTTGATCGCTTTGAAAACAGCATAAGCCTGTTTCTCTACGTCTGAGTAAATTAATTCAGCACCTTGCAAATTTGAACTGAAAAAAGCAATTGGTGCTTCCGCCTTTTCTTGATTCATTTGAGTGAGTATCGCAGCATATGACTTATCTGAGGCAAATGTGTATAAAATAAAAGGCTCTAAAAAATTTGGAGTTGCTAAAGATGGAGCATTAATAATAGCTTGTTTGATCAGGTTAAACGCTTCATGTTCATCTTGGCCCCATTTAAAATTAGAGTTCTTTTTTATCATGGTTTGTAAAGGAGATACGATTCATGAAAAATCTGGAACAAATCTCTTTACAAAATTGATTTGACCAAGGAAAGGTTGCATGGCTTTTTCGTTATGAGGTAGGGATATTTCAGAAATTTTTTTGATTCTGTCAGAATCGATGTGAATCCCAGATTTTGACACTATGAATCCTAGAAGTTCCCCTTCACTTAATGCGAAAAAATATTTCTTTGGGTTAAGTGAAATTCTATACCTTAAACATCGTTGGAAGATTTGTTTCAAGTCTTTGAGATGGTCGCCTCATTTCTTGGAGTACACGGTTATATCATCCAAATAAATTACTACAGATTTATTGACTAAACCTTTAAATGCAATGTCCATGGCTCTCTGGAATGTGGTACCAACATTAATCAAACCAAATGGCATCTTTCGATATGCATATGTACCCCATTTAGTTCTGAATGTGGTCTTCAATTGATCATCAGGATTTACCAGAACTTGATTGTATCCTGAAAATCCATCCAAGAAAGACATTAATTCTGAGCCTGTCACTGCCTGCAATATCTGCTCCATAGGTGGTAAGGGAAAATTGTCCTTTTGACAGGCTTTGTTGAGATTGCGAAAGCCAATACAAATCCTAATGTCTCCGTTTTTCTTTCTCACAAGTACCATATTGGAGACCCATTTAGAATGTCTGATAGGAAAAATTATCTTGGCTTTCAACAACTTATTGAGTTCAATTTTTATCTGATTTTCTAAGTTGGGATGAATCTTTCTCAATTTTTGTTGGACAGGTTTTTCATTATCGATCATCAGAATAGTATGTTGGATGATAGAAGTGTCGTATGTCTTAAGTTCATCATAATTCCAAGCAAAAACGTTTTTGTATTGTCTCAAAAGACGAATATATGCTAGCTTTTCTTCGGGGGCTACGCCAATGCTTAGATTTATGTTTTGGGGTTTGGCATCGGTTCCTAGGTTTACCAATTCGTAATTCAAGGTCAAACTTTGGAGCTTCGAATTGGTAGACCTTTTAAACCGATCTTTCAAATCGTACAGGTCTTCTAACTTGACCACTGATTTAGGTATAGCATTGTGAGTGCTATCTTGTTGTAATTGCCGATCATGTTGATCTTCATCGATTATTTGGTTGGAGTAGGATCCTTCAGAAGTAAGGAAATTTACGATATCAGGATCGTCGTTGAATATTCTCCAATTTGTGATGTTGTCGGGAATAGAAGGTATAAAGATTAATTCTATTGAAAATCTATCTGGACTAAAAGCTTCTAAAGGAATGAGCTTAGAAGCTACATTAGCCAGAAGGTCAGCGCTTGCATTCTGGAGTCTGGGAATTGATGAAATATTGAATGCTGTAAAATGCTCAGTCAGATCTTGAACTAAAGATTCATAGTGTTTTAAATGACCTGACAGGCAATGTATAGTATTCCGTACCTGTCTGACTACAATTTCAGAGTCTCCGAAGACTTGGAGATACTTTATGTTTAGCCCGATTGCTTTATATAGCCCTTGAACTAAAGCTTCATATTCTGTTGTATTGTTGGTACAATCAAATTCGAGCCTGCATGTTAACATAATTTTGTCTCCTTCTGGACTAATTAGCACGCATCTTGCTCCTGCTCCTTCGTTAGATTTAGAACCATAAAAAAATAATTTCCAAAACAAAGATTTATTTACAGATTTATCTAAAAAATTGATACATTTTGAACTATCCATTTGAGAAAAAATTTTGACTTGGGGCAAAACGGAATGTTCTAAATATGGGGATGTATGAGCATTAAAATTGCCGAGAAAAGAATCTACTGAATAATTGCCAATTATGCTACTGTTATATGATACTGGTTCATTTTCCCCTTCTAACTCCGTTACTATGTACTTCTGATGTAATTCTCGTTCAACTTTTATTTGATTTGGCTTACCATTGTAAGGCAGCCACATATGCGACCAGTTAGTTGAGAAGTATCCATGCAGTTTTTCTGACCAATCCCTGCTAAGAATTAAGCCATAAAATTCAGGGATATCAGCTACTAAAATATCAATCACTTGGCCTGCCTCAGGATTGAACTTGGGCAGCCGTTTCTCAGGATAGGCCGGTATTTGACTCAAGGGCGCAGGCATTAAGACTACCCCAGGATTGTTCCATGGAGACTGGGCCATTGCTGAACTGCTAACAGGGGGATTTGCAGAAAATGATCCCTGTGGTTGAGAAGATGAGGTAATTATGATCACATATGATTCAGGAGGAGTTGTAGGGATTCCACTAGGTGGATTGATAATGGTCTGGGGTGGTGGAGTAGGTGGTTGACTTCGCGGTGGAGAAGTTGAGATGGATGATGTTGATGAAATAGTCTCGTTGTCGGACCCTTTAGGTGACTTCCTTGCTCTTTTCCTTTTAGGAAGAGGTAGTTTGGTTGGCCGAATACCGAACTTTTCACTCTTAAGTCTAGTCAGGGGATGAGCAGGGTTATACTGCGAAGTCATGCTGCCCTGAGATTTATCAGATCTTTGAGGGGAAACGGAAAATCACTGAAGTTTATGAATCAGAGATTCGACTTCAGGAGGTTCAATTACAGATTGTTTTGAAATGTCAGGATTTGTAGCAATGGATGATGCTCTAGCGACTTCTAACTCTGGATTTAAGTGTAATGGAGAAGTCGGAGGAGATGGTGAGGGCGAATTACTCTCAGAATGGTATTTTGATTTGGATTTACTTGCCATTCATAGTTCAGGCCCTCCTTCTAGCGCCAAATATGTTGAAGGCCCCGAAAGTCAGGTCGACAACAAGGGGGATACCCGCCCGGTCCGGAACTTGGTTGGCAACTCCTTATCCGTTTGGTATAACGGGTCCGACAGGGGATATGGGACCAGTTTCCCAATTCAGTGTGTGTGTGTGTGAGAAAGATGGGTGTTTCTGTTCTAAATGGAATACTTCTATCTAATCTAATGCTATGCTATTGTATTCTAATTAACAGAAAAACATCGAAATTTATGCTAACCTGGGGTGCGATCTTTCTTCTATGCGATCTAAAAAGATTTCATACAATAACTAGTAATAAAGATCATTCAGCTATCATAAGAAAATAATTCGATAAAGATGAGCTACTTTGTATAAGAAGTTAGACGAAACAACTGTCAAAACTTATCGCATAAATGAGCTATTCATACACTAAACATAAACAAATAGTTATCACCATACAAAAGTGCCAAATGATAACTCAGACATCCATGCTGTAACATACAAATAACTGAAAACTGAATATCGCTTTGACGCATAAGCAGAAATGGTTAAGAGATAAAAGTACCATTTATAACTAGTCCTACTCATGAGCTTCAAGCAATGATTGATTTATCTCTCCTTGATTTAACATCTACTAAGAGTACAGAAGTGCAACATCAGTAGCAGATATCAAATGCAAAATATCAAATAAACCTTGTTCCATTCATTCACCAAAACCTCCTCTGAGGGTGCAAAAGTGCATGTTCCTGAGGACAAGTTTTTGATAAATTTCTAGACCCTTCTCTAAATGCATGAGAAGGTTTTAAATAATACTAACTAAATAACCTATTTACAGAAATGAGGATTCGGTTTAAATGACCGTCCTCTTTCTAAGAAAAAACTATTCTAAAATTAAATCTACTAACTATTTCTAAATCTACTCCTTAATGTCGCAAGCATTCAGTATTTTTCTGAGTAGAGTCGGCTGACTGTCTTCCACCTTTGGTTGAGTTAAGCAAACAGAAATGGCAAGAGCTGGCATTATCTTCTCAGTAAAATTGATGATACGCTTGAGAATAATCCAATGAATATGTAGCATTACCATGTATGCCTGGTAAAAATCCCATTTCAACTTGGTTAACCTTCGGACTGCTTCTGTTTCCAGTTTGCTTCTATCGTTGATTCTTTGCAATTTTCGGGGCTCGCAGGTGAGAGCGCAACTAGGGACCTTCCTTTTCGAACAATTTTTCTTAGTGATGCACAATTAGCGCTAAGCGCTAATCGCGCATCGGGAACTGCCTATGTTTCTTGATCTGGGCTTCCCTGATGCGGTTTTTGCCTCTTGCGCCTTTTTCTCTCATTCGGTATAAAGCCCAAAATTTGTAAAAATAGTGGTTCCATGAGCTCTTGACCCTGAGAATTAAACTGTTTGTTTCTGGTATCAACGTCGTTCAGTATCCATTCAACCATGGCTGTACAAGAGAAATCTGTGATAGATGTCTCAGAAGAGTTATGCGGCTCTTTTTCTTTATTGAATGGATCAAGTGTGCCTTCCGAAATGTTCATTGGAGCGTTGCCTTCCCTCCTCGTTGTTTTCCGCATAATGCCCTCTATAACGCTTTGTCCTTCTTTCTTGTAGTTTACATTGAGGTGGAAGTAATGATAAAGGACTAATGACAGGAAAACTTTTAAATGCCGAAGATATGCAAGACATGCCACCTTACATGAGCTATTTCTTCGAAAAACACAACACCCTACTTCATTAACAACTAGTAATAACCCATTAATTCGCATTAAAATACATGACCAACTCTTGGCTAAAAAGTTTTCTTGAACAATGAGCCAGAACCAACTGTGATGGAGGGGTCCCGCATTTTTGCTTTGCGATGTCGCAGATCGCAGTATCACAATATCGCAATGTTATCGTGTGTTTTTATCGCAGATCGCAGTATCGCAATTTTGCAGTGTCGCAGTATCGCGGTATCGCAATATCACAGATCGTTATAATTCTTGTGTAATTCTTGTGATATTTGCGATGTGTGATATGCGATATCTCATATCAACGATGTTTTAAAGTTTTTCAATGTGAGTGTGTCTTCAGTATATGCGATGCGATGAAGTTTCGCGTCGAAATATCGCCTTTTATAATTTTAACTCTTTAATAGGTGTATCCTATCATCCTTTGTGTGATGCGATATCTTTTAAGGAGTAAATTTAATTTTCTTCGTTATGAAACTTAGGTTTTCTATATTTTTGAAGGTATTTTCCTAAGTCCAAGATGTTGTAAGTTTCATCTAAAAAGAAAATGTAACACTAACTAATTTTTTTTTAGGGTCCCCACTTATTTAGTATTAGTAATAATACTTCATAAGGAGGGGGGTTGTTGGTGGCCACAACAGAGGGTCACTAGCATATACTCTAGCAGCATACAAAACTCTCCAACCAATCTCTACTCCAACAGCGTCAATTTTGGTGTATTTTGCAGCGTGCTTCAGATTTTTTCACTATTCAGTCATTAACACTCATTCACTAAAGCATCTATGCTCTACTCAAATTTTGAATCATAATCATTCTATGCAACCTTCTCTCCACTCATACACATAACATCTAACACCATCAACAACCACAAAGCTCCAAAGACAGGAATTTAAAACATGTAGGCAAAAATTGAGCTTGAGGCTAGGATCAAGAGTGCACGAATATGACCAAATCAATCCGCTAACACCAAAACTTGTGAACTAAATTCATTCACATCATGAGAGGACCTTTTCAAACCATTTCCTACCTTTTTCACTTTCTTTAGAAGCCTCTAGGAATTTCCAGTCTATTTCTTTTCGAACAACATGAGGAATGCAAAGAAAATCTCGTCAAATCCCTTAGTCGCACCCATTGCACAAGATGAACTTGAATAGAAGCTATAGTCGCTCCCATAGGTCTATCTGCATGCGACTAGGACTTTTCAGTTGTTCTCATGAGCCTGTAAGGGAGCGACTGGGGTAGAGCATAGGTGAAAACATCAAACCTTATGTCTAGAACCTATGCCACCTATTAGAACATCTTCTCCAACTCTTATGCAAGCCTCTAAACCTCTTCCATGGCATTTGACACATCTGCAAGTGGATCAAACAAGTCTCCCAAGTATCACTACCAAATTGACCTTGAACGCCAACAAACAAGGTTGAAAATAGTGCCAACAAGCCCTCCACACTCAAACAATCATCTCCATAGTTGAAACACCACTGAACATACTTGCAATACTCTGTAGCACCATCATCAAGCCATCACATCACTACAACAAGTCATCCTCATAAGAATATACATGAAGAGCCAAGGAGGACCTAGTTTCCAACTCAACTAATGTGCCATCAACCATCATCATCACATTTATATTTGTATCATTCACTTATAGTAACATCATCAATCTATCTTGCAGCATCAACAAAGCATCATGACATGTCTATCAAAGCACTTTCCAACAAAGGTTTTCAACAAGAGTTGACATCAATGCCAACATAACCAGTTGTAGCCATGCTACAATGAATGGAATATACACATAAACTAGGCTACAAGTGGTTGACATCAATGCCAACATATGCTCGCTTCCATCTTGAACTCATGCCAACATCAACTAGTTGGATCCATGCACACCATAATGCTAACAAACTCCCCATGGATGCCAACAATCTCCACCTTTGGCATTGATGGAAACCATATGCAAACTCCAGACCATCATCATCTATCTCTCCCCCTTTGACATCAATGGCAAAGGGCCTACTCGATATGATAAGGCAACAAGAACTGAAGCACAAGTACTGGAGTAATACATCTCATGGTTGAAATATAATGCATATCAAAGATCATCCATGCCTCCAATCATCATCCTTTATCTTTCCACATATCAAAAGCAATAAGCAACAAAGATACCAATCATCATCTAGAGTAGAATAACAATCAATCAACCTCTAGCAGCAAGCAACAATATGCCAACATAAGGAAACCATAAGCAACATCATCGTAATACAATTATGAGAAGCATCAACATATAATATGGTAATATCCACATGAGGCAACCACACACAATCTCCCCCATAACTACATAGCAACAACTACCAAAATACATCTGTTGGAAATAATACTGAGAGAGGGCGGGGGGGTGTGAATAAGTATTATCTAATCAATAAAACTTTTTCATTTCCATACTTAGATACATATACGCTACTTCAATTAAGGGAACCCGCGTGTATACGCAACTATGTCTAATGCAACTAGCGTATATCCTGAATACTTATGATTCAATTAATCCATTAAATGTTGATCTTTAGTTAGTGCATCAGAACTTCTTTAACCATATGTACAGTAAGCAGGTGCAGTAAAACAAAACAGATCATCACACACAAGAAGCACACATGAACACCATGATATAAGGTGGAAACCCAATGTGGGTGAAAACCACCTGCTGCATGTTGTCTCTATATTTTTTTAATAAGAAACTTCTTTTACAATAGTTCTGTACTGGTGCAGTCTTATACCAGTACGCAGGCTTCTACCTGCAGAAGGCTACAACCTTCTCTGGTTCTCCAGACTCTCCTGGAAGGGAGTTACAACCCCCTAGCTCTTATACCAACCGATCCACTTACTAGTACATAGGTGTTGGCCTACTGAAATTCTCCAACCTTTACTCGTTCTCCAGCTGCTACTGGAAGGGAGCTACCACCCCCTTAACTCTTGTACTAGCTGATGTACTAGTACATAGGTGCCAACCTACAGAAGGCAACAACCTTCTCTTTCTTCCTCCAGGTACTACATATCATACATTTTCAGACTGGATACTCCTGAAGCACAACATTATAATTTAAAGGCCACGTTTCATCCAATTTTCATACTGGACCCATCAATATCATTGAAGCACAAAACAATCAATACTAGCATCATCAATTTATGAATCATTGAATCACTGAAACCCTGTCAACAACACAGTCACCAGAACACAGAGCAGACTACAAAACTCTACAATAACAATCAAACCCAAATGCAACTTCAAACATCGTACTTCATTATGTATATGCTACTACGATGAATCAAACCCGCGTATATACATGCTTTCGTCAAAGCCAACCCGCGTACAGATCTATACATATTCAATCATGACTTTGGAGCTGTTTCAGACATCAGTCATACCCAGATCATAACATGCGTACAATAAAACATGCATCAATAATTCAGATCTAGTCTATCCATGATCAACCCATATAAAGATGATTCATTTCAAACCATTTGATCCCAATCTATCCATAGATCTTGTTCTCCATCAACTGGTGAGATCCCTCCTCAGCTCAAATCAAGCAATGCATCATAACCCATATCCTGCATACTGGATCTCATACTACATCAGATATTCAAGTCTTTTTCCATGCATTTGCCTAATGACCTTCTTCTCCTTTTATAGTCTTAGGCCTTACTCAATACCATGGTCCAAAAC
>APFE030059698.1:116688-141158 GCA_000404065.3 Pinus taeda
GATGGAAGAGCAGAGCGAGGAAGGTCGAGTAAGGATTTGGAAAACCTAGGGTTATCAGAGACAGAGCGGGAAGTGGATCAGCGACAGTGACAAGGGCAGAAGGGAGAATACTCTATTCGTGAAAGAACCTGTGGCGTCGGAAACAAAAGAGGAGGGATAAAATTCCAAGACAGGACTGAAGAACACCATGGAAGGGGTGATGGGGAGGGGAGAGATCCCCTCCTACAAAAATATGGCGGCGGTGGAATCAAGTGGGTTCAGGATGTAGAGAAACCCAGAGGAGAAAGGCAACGACACGCCAGTATTGGGAAATCGATGGCAAACCAAGCTTGGAGGTAGATGCCTTCCCAGAGCCCAGAAAAAACCAAGGTATGTAATTCCCAACAATAAACTTGAAGACTACAGAAGTTATATGAGAGACCACGCCTTGATATGCAAGTTTGTAGGGTTTTGGCCGACAGAAAGAGACCTAGCTAAGTGGATACAACAACGATGGAAGCCGAAAGGGCATATAGACCTAAAGCTAGGGACAAAGGATTTCTTTACAGTGATATTTGCAAATCTGGAGGATAAGGAAAGAACCGTTGAAGGAGGACCATATTTTATGAGTAATGCTAGATTATTTATGAGGCACTGGGAGGACAGATACAACCCAGACCACGAAAAAATGCAAGCAACACCCATCTGGGTAAGACTATTTGGCTTACCAATGGAGTTCTGGGACCCTGATATCCTGGAAGGTGTAGGCAATATGGTTGGGACGTTTGTTAAAGTTGCAGAGTCAACAAAAAGAGGGAAGTATACATCCTATGCAAGGATATGCGTCTATATGAATATAGCGGAACCATTGCCGGAATACATAGAGCTTGAGTATCATGATGAAATATGGCAGCAACCAATGGACTACAAATGTATACCCTTTAGATGTAGAAGGTGCCATGAATATGGACACCTCTTCAAACAATGCCCACTGAATAAAGAAGAGGAAACAACAAGGAAACAAGAAGAGGAGCAAAGGGGGTCAGAAGGGAGGAATGAAGGAGAAATGGGCTTCCAGGAAGTCCAGAGAAAAAAGAGGTCAGGAAAGGAAGTATCAAGGATGCAACAATTCGTAAAACTAGTACCAGCAGAATGCCAAAACAAATTTCAGGTCTTACAGGAGGAGGAAGAGGAGCCTGGAAAGGAAGAAAACATGGAGGAACCCATGGAAATTATTAAGGACCTAAACCAGAACAGTAAGGTCGGAGAAGGAATGGAGGAGAGTATGGAGGTGACAACCGAACAAACCTAGAGGGAGGCAGAAACACAAAAGGACAACGATAATGAGGAGGAAAGAATCATGAAAAGACTGCTACAGGATTGGAAGAATCTTGATGAAAGGTTCATCCCAGAAACCCAAAAGCAATTGTATAAAGAAACATTCCAGAAATATAAGGAGAAGAAAGGAATTACTTCAGAAAATCAGACAGATCAAACAGGAACTCAAGGAACCCAAAGTCTGGGAATGGACAATACTGGAAAAGGAGGCAGGAAACGAGGAAGACGGAAAATGAATGAAACCATACAAGTGGTGGGAGAGATATTGGTCAACTCAGGTAGGGTTATATCTCTTTCAGAGGTATTTCAACAACCATCCAAAAATTTATAAGATGATAGTCACAAGCTGGAACATTAGGGGAATCAACAGCAAAGGAAAGTAGAGGTATCTGAAGGAAGGGATAAAGAAAGATAAGCCAAGCATAATGATAATTCAAGAGACAAAAATCAGCTTCCAACAACTAGAAGGGATAGTGAAAAAGCAAAAAATTCAATATGAGGTGATGCGTCAGGATGTGAATGGCACAACAAGGGGTTTGGCTATCCTTTGGAACCCTGAAGAGGTAATGTTTGACAATTGGATAAGCTCTCCCAGAATCCTCATAGGCTTATTCAGAATGATAGGATCAGAGGAGTGGATCCTCATCTTGGGAGTCTATGGACCGCACATACTAAGGGACTGCAAAAACTTCCTTAAGAACCTGCAATCCACAAGAAGGATCTTTCCTGGAATTCCTTGGATAGCTGGGGGTGACTTTAATATGATAAGAACAACAGAAGAAAAGAGGGGTGGCATAAGAAGACCCGACCAAAACATGGAGGAGTTCAATGAGATGATTACAGAACAAAGTCTGATAGACATTCCAACAGTTAATGGCATCCACACTTGGAATAACCGAAGGGGAGGAAGAAATCAAATAGCTTCTAGACTAGACCGATTCCTTATAGTAGAACAAATAATGAACCGGGATGTATTTGTTGAAGCCAAGATCATGACGGCGATGGGCTCAGAC
This sequence comes from Pinus taeda, assembly GCA_000404065.3. Lineage (NCBI taxonomy): Eukaryota > Viridiplantae > Streptophyta > Pinopsida > Pinales > Pinaceae > Pinus > Pinus taeda. The sequence goes on from APFE030059698.1 coordinate 119,019, forward strand.
CATTGGCCAATCAGGTTGGAAATTGACATTAAGAAAAACTCGCACAAAAGACCCTTCAGGTTCAAGGCTTTCTGGCTCAGGAACACCCAGTTCTTATCTAAGATAGAGGAATGGTGGAATCAGAGCACTCAAAAAGGAAAAGGTAAGATGCATACTTTTCAATTAAAACTCAAAGAACTCAAAGGGAAAATAAAAAATGGAACAAGGGCGAGTTTGGGAATATAATGATGGAAAAACAAAAGCTAGAGAAAGAAATGGAAGAGATACAACAACAAATTATTACAGAAGGACGAAACGAGGAAAGAAGTAAAGAAGAAGGAAATATATTGAGCCAACTTGAGGAGCGGAGGAAACAGGAGGAAATCCTATGGAAACAAAAATCTAGGATAAATTGGTTACGCGAAGGGGAAAGAAACACTATGTCTTTCACCAAGCCATGATTCAGCATAGGCAAAGGAACAAGATCTTTTCTATCAAAAACGAAGAAGGAGAAAGGATAATAGATCATGAAGGAATTGAGCGGACCTTGGTGGGATACCATAAGGACATATTAACAGAACCACAAATAGATAGAGAAGTAGCTACAGACCTCATCGGTAAAGAGATCCCTAGATTAATAACAGAGGAACAAAATATGGCATTGATCAGGGCAGCCACTCTAGAGGAAGTGGAGGAAATTGTGAAGAGTATGAAGAAAAACAAAGCACCAGGACCAGATGGATACACAGCGGAGTTTTATCAAGCAGGATGGAATTTTCTTGGCCAAGAGATTCTGGAGGTAGTAGAGGAATCCCGCATAAAACAAAAGGTATGGTCGGGTCTCAATTCTACTTTCCTTACTCTGATTCCTAAAAACGCTAATTCGGAAACTGCCCAAGGTTTTCGACCTATCGCCCTATGCAATGTAATATATAAAATAATTGCCACTCTGATAGCGAAAAGATTAAAACCCATCCTACCCAGCATAATATCACCGGAGAAAACCGGTTTTGTGGAGGGAAGGAAAATCCTTGATGGACTAGTAGTAACCCAGGAAGCGATTCATTCTCTAAAACAGAAAAATCTGAGAGGAATGATGATAAAGTTAGATTTGTCAAAATCTTATGATCGCTTAAACTGGAAATACCTCAAGGCAATTCTTGCAGCCTTCAGATTTAGTAAGAGATGGACAGACTGGGTTTACAATATGATATCAACACCTATTTTCTCTATCATGTTAAATGGGGTGCCATCTTCAACCTTCAATGCCACTAGAGGAATAAGACAAGGGGATCCTTTATCCCCTTTCTTATTTATATTGGCCGCGGAGGGTCTGGGAAGGTACTTTAAAAAAGAACTAAGGGAAAGGAAAATTAAAGGATTAAGGTTATGGGGAAATAATCTGCCCATCGCCCATCAGCAGTTTGTGGACGACATTATGCTCTTCTGTGAAGTCTCAATAAAGGAGGTAAGGGGTGTTAAAAGGATCTTGGATTTATTTATGGAAGCATCAGGTATGGAAATAAACAAAGAGAAATCATGCACCTTCATCTTCAACACTCCAGACATGATCAAAACTCATTTAATGAGGATGTTAGGATTCAGACAGGGTGAACTTCCTACAAAGTACTTGGGAAACCAACTAGATATAAACCCCACAAGACTGGCAAACTGGCAACAAATCATAGAAAATATCAAGAATAGACTTGCAAGTTGGTCTTTTAGGTTGCTAAACATAGCAGGTAGATTGGTATTATTGAATCAGTCCTTCAAGCTATACCAATTTACCCCCTATCTATCATGGCTTTCCCCAAAGGGGTGTGCACTAAAATGAAGGAAATCTTTGGAAAATTCATATGGGGAGGGCCAAAGCAGCAGAGGAAATGGGCATTGGTTTCATGGAAAAACTTGACAAAAAGAAAAGAAGAAGGGGGATTAGGACTTAGAGACCCTGAGATTCTGAACAAGGTGTTAGGGGCAAAGCTGTGGTGGAGGTGGATGAAAGGAGGAAACTACTTGTGGAAGAAAATATGGACACAGAAATATAATATGCCCACAACTACGGAAGGCATCCTTAGAGCAAAAGAAACCCCAAAAGGTTCCACAATATGGGAACTGGCAAGTCAGAACAGAAACATTGTAAACAACTATGCATTATGGGAAATAAGAGGAGGAGGAACGGCTAGATTTTGGGAAGAGGAATGGCAACAAAGAAACAAAATGGTCAGTATACATGACCTTCAGAGTATACATCAAAAAGCAATTAGGGAGGGGCGAGAACACATAAGAGATTACTGGAAAGAAGGGGAGACAGACAGGATATAGAGAATATGGAGAAAACCAGAAGAATGGGATGAAAATATTGATCAAGAGCAACAAGGAAAATATATAAAAGAACTGGAATCAAGGAAAATTAAAGCTAGACTAGGGCCGGATATTCTTAGATGGGGAAAATCTACAAGAGGGGCCTTTAAAATTAAGGAAGCATACTATTTAACAACCCATCAGGAGAGGGAGGATGACGCAATAGAATGGGAAGAAATTTGGAATAGTAAGTGGTGGCCAAAGATAGTTATATTCGTCTGGATAGTTAGAAAAGAAAGGATCGTGACATGGGACAAGATTCAGAGAAGAGGATTTTTGGGACCCTCGAGATGTAGCCTTTGCAAGATGGGGATCGAAACCCAAGAACACATTTTAAACTCCTGTTCATTCGCTCAGAATCAATGGGGAGAGATTAGAAGTCTCTTCGGAAAATCAAATAGAGATCCCAGCGACATCAAAAAGACTATATTTCAATGGGGTAAGGGACAATTTTCATGTAAGGTCGTAAGGAGAACCTGGAATTTAGCCATATGATTTGTGATATGGCATCTTTAGAAGGAAAGAAATTGTAGGATCTTCCTGGATAAGATCAATACTCCGAAAAGATATGGAAAGGAATTCAAAATGCAATGAGTGGCAGAGACCTGGGAGGAGGATGATTGGAAAGCGAACCCTGAAGAAGGAATAATCTTAACGAAACTAAATATGGATTTTGGTATGGTGTATCTAGGAAAAGAAAGAAAGCAACAAGCCCAGATTCAGAGTCCAGAACAGTTCAGGTATCCAAGACTGAATTTCATTAAATTGAATTTTGATGGGGCCTCTAAAGGAAACCCAGGGACTGCAGGCTTTGGGGGAATCTTTAGAGACAGTAAGAAACAAACAAGATGGGTGTATGCGGAATGTGGAGGTGTAATGAAAAATAATGAATCAGAATTGTGGGTTGCTTATCACGGACTAAGGATAGCAGTAAGAAATGGGTACACGAATTTGGAAATAAAGGGTGACTCACAGATAGTAGTGGAAATGCTGCGAAAACTCAACAACGGGAAAGACTGGGAGCAAGTAGCTAGAAGCTGGAGGACGGCAGGGATTGTTCAGGACCTAGCTGAAATACTAAGGAGAATAGAATACACGATCGTTAGTCATGTCAGGAGAAAAGGAAATAAGGCTGCAAACTACTTAGCTAAGAGGGGATGTAAAGAACATGGGGAAAAGACCGACAGCAGCTGGCCAACAATAAGGAACAAACAGGGATGGGAGTAATTCAATACCATAATCAATCAAGACCATAATGAAACCACAACACAATAAAAAAGACACCCAGAGACCCCCGATCGGGTTGAGAATGGCGGCGATCAGGGCAATCAATACAAGTCAGGCCAGGGAGGATGACAAGGCAAAACGGGGGTGGGCAATGATGAAGGTGGACAGGGAGATTAGCATAAAGGACATCATCTCGAGGAGGGACGACGATGAAGCAATGAATAACAAAGGTGATGGAGGTAATGCGGCCAAGACTGGACGAGGGTACGATGGCGTAGAAGAAGGACGAAGAGAGGTGGGCGATCATGAACGCGACAGGTGGTAGGAGGCTCGAGAGAAGAGAAACGAGGAGAAGCAGCAGGGGAAACATAATAAAGGAGGAAGGCAAGACAAAGAAAGGAAAATGATAAATGAAATAGCAGTGAACGTGCGAAGGGATAGGGTGGTGAAAACACCAGGCAGGGTCATAGAAAGGCAGAGGAGGCAGAGAGAAACAACAGACAAAGTCGGAAGGAGAAATCAAATGGCAACAAGGAGGAGAATGAGATATGAAGCGGAAGAGGAGATCAGAGGTCGAAGCAACCCGGGGAAAAAAGGGAAGGAAATCGCGGATGGAGAAGATGAAGAATAGTATTAGACAGTTTAGGATGATTCTTAGGATGGAATGGAGATGTTTGATTCAGACTAGGATGCAATTGAGTAGCCAAGAAAGAGGGCTAGGGAGGTCGAGGGCTTAGCAAAGGATAAACCTTAGGAAGAAAGGGAGCATGGAGGAAGGAGAAGCGAGGGGCACGAAAAGGAAGGAGAATTCGGGATCACATCAGGCATGAAAGGTCGGGGAAGCAGAGGAAACTACAAGAACAGAGGAAGAGCAGGCCAGGGACGAGGGCGACACAACAGAGGAAGAGGGCGACCAACAGGGAAACAGGAGGAGCGAGAACCATCACCAGCAAGAAAATACAGGAAAACATTGGAGAAAAAGATTCAGTTCACAGAGCAAGCCTACTGCGAAAACACTAATAAGGACATCAGAAGAATAATACAGCATCTGGAGGAAGAAGCAGCCCAGGCCCAATCAGGATCAGAAATGGAAGATTGGGAATACTTGTTACATGATCCAGGAAATACAAGAGGACGCATGACACTGTACAAACAGGCCCTGCATGTATACTGGGTGATGAAAAGGCTGTTGGCAAAGGTTATGGAGCAGGTTGCCATAGAGATGGCTGAATTATCCCAAGGAATTCCTAATCTGAGGAGAGAATTGAAGAACATCCAGATCACCATGATGATGCAGGACAAAAAACGGGATGAGATACAACAGCAAATAGAGAAGATTAACATGGGTATAACGAAAGAAGATGAATAGAAGGAAGCCACGCGGGGTAACATCTGAGGATATGGGTATGTTCTTTGTAGTTTTTGTAAATGTTAAAGGATAGTTGCGGTGTCTAGTTTAAGTATATAATGCAAAGAAGGAATAGTAGTAATCTTTATGAATGGTTAGTCTACATAGCATGGACAAGAAGAATTAGGATTTTTGGATTTTGGATGGCTGTAAAAAACGTAAGGTGGCCAATAGACCCAGTTTCCCTTCAGGGCGGGTTGAGGCGACCATGGAAATGTAATGGTTTCAATTCGAAGTAATATAATAGAATGGTCCCTCCTTAGCTTACAAAAAAAATAAATTTCATTGTCACTATTCCTCACATTAGATCAAGACTTATTGAGGTTTCATTAACAATCTTGGAGCGATTTTGTGGAGCAAGTACATTGTCATCGAAAACACATTCAACAGGGGATTATCGCATTTCAAAGGTTAGTTTCCCTTTTACTTCGACCATTCAATGAGAAATTTCGAGAAAATAGTTTGTTATATGCCTATAAATATTATTATTATTATTTTCTCTTTGTCTTGGGGAGCAACTCAATTTATCAATTTGAAATATAGAAAAATTTTGAAACTCAGTAGATTTGAGTTCAAATCCCACTAAGTGCAGGTCTTAAACCCCCATAGATTTACTAGTAGTTATGTGTCACCTGGGCTATTATGCTCACACATGATATCATACAAAAAACCCATTCTATTAAAAAAAAAAATTGACATTTAGTTAACGACATATAGATTCCTTTTAGAAAATAAAAATAAAAAAAGAAATTTCACATGAGACAAGTTTTCCCAGTGGCCCCCTGGGGTGGCTATGTCATCAATGGGCATGGTGGGCCCAGTTGTGGGTGTGCATGCATGCAGCACGTTGTGCTTTCCAGGTATGACTGTTGTGATGCGGGCGAGCATACCCACGGTTAGGCGTACCCACACACAAGCACAAGCACAGTGTGCCCATTGTGCCTATGCTTGTGGATGGGTGTGCTTGGCCGTGGGCATGCCCACCTGAGGCACAACGACCCTTCTCAAACAGGGGTCGTTGTTCCCTAGGCGAGTGCACCCACCGACGGCACAACTGCCTCGTGACAAGTAGGGGGACGATTCTAAGAATCAACCCCATGCTTTTCAAGGGGTCGATTCCAAAAGTCGGTCCTTAGTAGGCTAGGGGGCCGATTAGCTGATTCTCACAATCAGACGTCTTGCCTGCTAGGGACCAATTCCCAAAGTCGCCCACTAGAAAGTAGGGGGTTGATTATTAAAATTGGACCCGTTACTGTTAGGTTGTCATTGTGCATCTGGTGGGTACACCTACCTGGGGCACAACGACCCCCTAACAAGTAGGGGATCGATTTTGAGAATCGACCCCTTCCTGCCAGGGTGCCACTATGCAACGAATGGGCACACCCATTGACGACACAACGACCCCCTACCTGCTAGCGGGTATTGTGTTGCCAATGGGCGCACCCTTCCCTGGCAAGTAGGGGTTGATTCTGGGAATCAGCCCCTGGCAAGTAGGCGTTGATTCTGGGAATCAGCCCCTAGCAAGTTAGGGGGTCGATTCCTGTCACTAGTCGATTCGGGAATATCCCCCTGGTAGGCGAGGGGGTCCATTTTGAGAATCGTCCCCTGGCCTGTTGGCGGCTGATTATGGGAATCAACCTGGGCAGACAAGGGGGGTGATTTTGAGAATCATCCCCCTAGCAGACAAGGGGATGTTGTGGCTTGGGCGGGCTCGCCCACCAGCAGAACAACATCCTCCTGCCAAGAAGAGGGGCGATTTTATTGAAATATGATATTTTGTTTCATATAATTTTATTGAAAGCCTTTTAATTATGTTAGGATGAATTTATTGTCTAGAGAGAGACATTATGGATGTTGTCGGCAAATTCTACTCAGTGTTAGAAGAAGATATAATAAAAAAGCAAAAAAAAATATTTCATGATAGTTAGAAGACTAGATCCAAGGGATCAACAAAGAATTCCTATAGTGGATAAATCTAGCAAAACTTGACATGTTACTTTTGAAGATGAGGAAGATGAAACTGAAGCTGAAGCTGAAGAATATGTTTCCATTACTGAGGATGAGATTAGAACCAATGTTAGAAATGAGAAGAGCCATAAAAGACCAAAAGAAAAAAATTCCAAGAATGTCTCCCTTCTAGTTGATGATGAGGATATTTCTTATGTAGAAGAAAATATGATAACCGAGAGGAGGAAGAAATTAGAAGTTGATCATTCTCAAAATATCGTAGCCAATAGTGAATATCCTAGTGAAAACTCAAATGGAAGTGATTAAATCGTTACGCCAAGAGCTGATTTAGAGGATGGCATTATTAAAACAAAACAAAATGCCATTCAACATCAATTGGCAAAGACAAACTTAATTGAGGGTTGTCATACATTTCAACTTAATGTCAGCCAAATGAAGGGAAATTTAAATATCAAATTATAAATCCACACCACCGACATGTTCACAACTTGAAGACATTGATGAGGTACAATTCATATGCTCATGTGGTTGATTATGTGCTTCTTGATGATCCAATTCAAGTCCCCAACAAAGAAGCATTTGATAAGTCAAAATGTTTTGAATACAAATATTATGTACTTGGGGGGAACCGTTCTGTAGAAGCTCAAAGGAAATTGATGGAGGAATACCCTAATAACCCACATTTTGAAACAATGAAATGTATTATTTATGCTAGTTTAACAGATACAAAAGCAAAGTTATTAGCATGGGATCATAATACAAATAATGAGTATAGGATGTTTATGACTTTCATCCAAAGGTTTAGATTTATTCATAATAAATTTGAAGAAAAATGTGGTGGGGAGAAGACAACATTTAATCTAACCTTTTGGAAGGAATGTTGTATTGAAATAAGTTATCAAATTCAGGAAAAAGTCAATTCAAAAGGTGGCAAAGTAAATTCTGATATATTCATAGGTATGGATAACATTTTCTAGTTGGCATTTAGAGTTGGAGAGATATGGGAATTGATTAATGAGTCATGCTTCTTAATCAGGTAGATGGTAAGAGTCATAGCCAAGTATTGGTTTATAATGTTGTTGTAAAAAGACTAACATGTGAAGATAAAGAAGTAAAATGAAAGATAGTTAACATTTATCAAAAACCATCGTAGTTGATTAACTATCTTATAGATTTATCTTCAAATGAATGAGATTGGGTTTTGGATTTATTCTCACGCCCAGGTAAGTTATTTTATATAAAATTGAATTTCAACATCTTTTTTATTTTTTATTTTTATGTTATACTAAATTACTTCATTATTTCTTCTATACTTGATGATTAGGTACAAGACTAGCATGTTGCCTACAAAAAGGAATAAATTGCATTGTCATTGAAAAGACCCAGTACAATGCAAATTTATTTAGCAAAGAATTAATGCTCTTTAATTTCTTCCAGACGCAATGCAAGAAGTTGGTTTGAGGAAAGGAGATTTTAATGAATCACGTGTGGCAAAATAGGCAAAGGAACCTCAACCACCATTAGATGGAATGATTTGAAAGACATACATTGGGAGATTCACAAACATCAAAGATCCATCAAAAGAGGAAAATGAGCAAATTGAAGCAGAAAATATTATGGAAGAAGACAATGATGAAACTCTAGAAGATGAAGAGTATGGATTACATGATATTATTGATTAAATTTAAGCTATGTTTGGAAATCAGACTCATTTTTTGTAAGTATTAATCAGTTATACTTGTAATGTTTTTACTTTGACATTTTCTCATAAGAATACGCATTCAGTTATTGTTGTTATATGTTTAATATTTGTATTATGTGGTTTCCACTTTAATTTTTATGTGAATTATTACTTTTTGAAAAAAATTGTGATTATTATTATTTTTTGACATGAAATTCATAAAAAATGGTTATTTATAACCATTTTTCGTTAAACATTTCCTATAAATATTGTTTAACATTTAATTTTTAACAAAAAAGTTTCAAAATGTGTAATTTTTTTGTTATATTTATATTCAAATGTGTATTTTTATGTCAAATGTTAATTGTTTTTTAGAGACAATTATATGATGTGCATTGAAATATTAATTAACGATATATAAATATATAGAAGATTGAAACTTTAAAATATCAACCTTTTTTTTTTAATTATGCAAAAAAAATAAAGATCTCGCTACAAAAAAAATGAAAAGAAAAATAAAAAATATGAAGAAGAATACTACTTCAAAAATTGTTAAATCTAGAAAATAATTATTCACATTTAATATATTCAAAAATTTAAAGTCAAAAAATAAGTCTTCTAAAAAAGGGGCTTGACAATCCATCAACACCTTTTAAAATCAACATGAAAATCACTAACATTTTAAAAATAATGCACATAACAAAATTTAAAGTATCAAAAACTATATATTATAATATATATATATATATATATAATATATATATAGTTCTCGTATCAGTTCCCATTTCAAAGTTTACATTGTTTACCACATCAAATAAAATTTCAAATACTATTGTATAATAAGTTCATAAGAACAAAAATTAAAATTTATAGTATTTATTTTTAAAATATATTTTGAAATTCAAAATTATTTATGCACATGAAAAATAAATTAGGTTAAAAAATTATACTTTCATCCTTCTTGATATTATTTGAAATAATAAAAGTTCATATTCATATGTTATCATAATAATGTTCAATATACTTTTTAGAGTCGGTAATAAATGGTTTCTCTCAGTTTTGAGACTTTCATTGGGGAAACCATAATTGTCTACACATTGAGAGGAAATTGTGAGTTGAGGTCACATAGAAAAGAAATTTATGCCTTTCTAATGCCTAAGACTTAGCCAAAGCTAGCATTGCTATGTGCAAGAGCCATCCAATGCTGCAACCCTCGTGAAAGATCTATATGGTAGAAATCTAACCAAATTGAGCCATGTGTTGAAGTCAAAATGTTAGTTGTGCCCCTTCTCTTTGGAACTCCCACCATTGGGCTCATCGCTCCACCATATTGATATTGGAGCTACAAAACTATGCATAATGATTATTACAGTTATGACAGTACCGTATGTGTTAGATTAATAGCTCCAGTAACAACCATGGCAATGGTCTCTATTGCCCGCCAAAATACACAGGTTGTTTGCACGAAAGAGGTGGTCATTGAAGCTTGTAATCTCATTACCTCAATTTAGGGTTGGAATTTGACGAGCATTTATCACAAGGATTTTTGTTCACGTTAAGAAAGTAGAGCCGACATAAACATGCCATACAAACACTAATTATCAACTACATGACCCTCAAAAACCAATCCAATACTTTAGACAACTTGCCTTGGTGTCCCACTGAGCTTTTGGACAATTTAAGTCTTAGTCGTTCCCATCCTATAGGCATGCTTGCGACTAACAACTCAAATTCACTCTCATAGGCTTGCCTGCCAATGACCAGAGACCAAAACTATCAGTGCTATGCCAACGACTCCAGGATTTGAGCCACCTTTTTAGGCCTAGAGCCCAGGTCACTGCCTAAAATTGAACCATCTCTTCATATCAGTAAAATAACATGGAAATGACAGTACTAAAGAAAATACTTTTTCAAGACCTTGATTGGACCCCTACTAGCCATGACTGGAATTTCATCAAACATATTGCAAATGTGTAATCTATAGGTGTAATTAACAGTTATGAGCATAAGGGTCTCATACTTAGCTGAGAATCACTAAGAACCATTGATGCCTTAACACATCAACTGCCATTCCATCCATTAGGCCATAGATATTGATCATTCAGTTACAAGTAAAATCATGAGGGAAGCCATACATGGTTGATGTTATAAAACACATACATAACCAGCATAATAGGGACATAAATACTCATGAAAGTATAGGCATATACAAAAAATACAATCCATCAAAATCCTCATAGAAACACAAGGAGAAATAACCTTTCATTAATGATTCAAAATCCAAACCTGGGATGGGACTTCCACGTTCCACCTGACCATAGAATGGCTAGGAAAAATATCTCTTCAGGCCATTCAACCCTGTGCCATATTCCAAGCATGAATTTGGGATCTCATAGAACACATCAATAAAAAATTATCCAGGGATTCCAAAGGCAATCCACCTTAATCCATCAAACAAAGATTCCACCTCATGGTCCGATATCCCAAAACTATCATTAGATTAGTCTCTATCTCAGCCATCCAGGGCTCCAGAGGTATTGTCCAACCCGACCATAGGACTAGTAACTAAACCCATAGCTTTTACCAGGCTCTAGAGTGTTTCCCAAACCAAGGATACAGGACTAGTAACTCAACCCACCAAGGGCTCTAGAGAATTTGTCTAACCCAAGCTATGGGACTAGTAACTCAACCCACCAAGGGCTCTAGAGAATTTGTCCAACCCAAGCTATGGATGTCACATGTTTATGATATAAATGATAAAAAAGTTAAGTGAACTGAACAAATTGTAATTACGTTGCATTATTGAACTAAAGGAACACTTAAACAAAAAATTGGCTAAGTGTTGGATTGTAGGCGTAGTCTAGGTGGAATTAGCTTTGGAAGAAGTTCATTTAGAAAGAGATCGTTTTTATTTCTATCAAATGTTAAGTTCTTTTGGCTATAAGGATTATTTTTCTATGGGATCTCTATGCATGACAAAATTGAGAGTTATAAGTAAAGGCATATGATCACAGTTAGATACAAAAACTTTCCAAAACTACATAATGCCGTTCCAATGGTCAAATGTTTTAGATTTCTAGCTTATGAAATTGGCCAATTGGTGTTAGAGTTGATATATGAATATATTAGTACAATGTAAAGTTTAATTTTTATAATTTTGAGTTTGTAAAGAAAGTAATATGAGTGAAATTGGATTATTGCAAATTGATTCTAAATATTAAAATTTTATAAATTAAAATAGAAGAATATCATAAATATATTTATTATGGACACTTTGTTTGAATTGAATTTGTTTAAAAAGGTTGAATTCCCATAGAATACTTGCCGGAGAAGAAATGAAAAGGTAGTAACGAAGCAAAGAGGAAGCAATAGAGAAGAATCATGGAAACGGACAGTGAAGACCCGGGTATGGAAGTCATAGATTTACGCACTCAAACCTCAACGATGTCTCCTGCGCTCAAACCTCCGACCAGCGTACCACGGAAGGACTTATTGCGATAAACATTGACTCATCCTTCAAAATTTAAGATAATATTTTTGTGTAAAACTATTTATGTAGTATAATCGATGTTTTAAAAAACACGTACATATACCCAATTTAATAATCCCTTTCATTCTTTTATATTTCCCCAATTTAATAATCCCTTTCATTCATTTATATTTCCTCATGCCAAACTTATGGCCATTTTCATGTTGGAAAATATAATTCAAACCCGTAAGTCAACAAAAAGAGTTGAAGAGGTGGATAATGAGAGATGTGGAAAGTTGCATTGGAGCATAAAAGATGGGATTATAGGAAATTATCTCATTGTTTGTAGAGTGTTCTTTCCTCACTGTTCAAGAGCATAAGATTGAACAACATAAGATTAAAGTCTATTGAGTTTTTTTTTAAATTAGAATATAGATTGGATTCACTCAAAACAAACTAAAGAATTTTTTTTTAAGAGGAAAGAGGTTTTGTAAGGGACTATTAAGTGAGAAAGGAATATTTTGTGTTTTATATTGTAGTTGAAGGGAGTGTCATGGTAAAGTTTGTTAGATGGCTAATTAGAGTGTTTTGAGGTGAATTATTTTGTCCAGCTCAACAATAATTGTGTTGGTCAAGAAGAATTTAGTGTCCTTAACATATTTCCTTTTCCCTAATGGTCCCATGATCTAGTCTCGAATTAACATCCATAGGGGTCTTCCTATAGTTGGCTGAAAAATTATTCATTAGTAGTCAATTTCCTTAAACTAATTGTTCAAATTATGAAATTATGTTTATAATTCTAAAGTTAAACTACGTTTGGTTTATGTATAGATTAGAACAGAAATCATGAATGTGTGATGTTGAATCCTAGTTTGGGTGCAACAATTAGGTGATTAGTTCTAGTTAATTGAAAATTTTCTTAAAGTTTATTAAGTGGCTACATCAATAATTCGTATACTTTTTATCATTTGAATTGCCTTAGTGAATTTATTTCAAAAATTATCCTAGATCTTTTGGCATAATATGATGCATCTTATGTTGGATGGAATGGGCCAAATCTAGATTGATTCCTTGTTCATATTGTTGTGGTGATATGCCAAACACCAATCTTGAGTAGGGTCCTTCACATAAGCTATCATACCTTTGCAATTTGAATGTTATTTAGATTCTACGACCTACTTGTGAATTTGGACCCTTTTGCTAATTTGTTTAGAGTATTGTTTTCAATTGGTGCTTGTAACTTATGGCCCTAGTTGTTCAACTAAAAATGTTCCTTTTAGTAATGGTTGGTTGGCCCCTTCTTTCTTAAAATGCGTAAAAAATCCCTCTTATTTTATTTTAAAATATTTATTTATCTTCAGAGTGAGTTAATTAGGCTCTTCTTGGTTAGATACCCAATCTTATTTTTCAAAACAAACACACTTTGAAAGTGACTTGTAATGTATCTAATACCATCTATACACTTTGAGGATATCTGGTACATTTATTAGCTATCCAAATTCAAAGCAATTCACTAAGGAACCAAAGTAACTATTATATTATTAACTAATTGCAATCAATAGATATGATGCCATAGATTTAGGCTATCTAAATGTGTCTATTTAGGTAATTCATGAACAGATAAATAACAAATACAAGGTGGCATAGGCAATCAGAAGAAAAAGTTAGAAATTAATTCAACTATTACATAACAATAACAGTTCACCATTAAATTCAACATAGTTCATAGATACAATTCAGAACACTTTATTTCATAGATGGTTGGGAGAAGTCATTATATTTGATGGGAAGAGGAGAACCTACATGTGAGTTATAGGAACCTAAATAGCAAGGGGGGAGTCAATTTGGAAGGAGTTCACTACACAAGTGAGTGCATGACCAGAATCAAACATTATAGAGAGAATGGCAGGAACACATGAATGAGGAAATGTGCGTTGCATCTAAAGGAAGAGCTAGAGAAAAGAGGAATTGAAGTGGTGATGGAACCAATGTAGTTCCCTTGACTCACATGGAAGAATTTCCTTCAATTTAACTAAATATGTGTTTTGTGATTTGGAGCTCGCTTGGATGCATGGTATGATAATGGGTAAGAGTAGCCTCTAAGGGAAATGTATAGCAGTGAATAGGTTCACATAGGTTTTGTGTAAGCTAGAATAGGGCGCTCCTAGAAATCATGGAAGTCTTGTACCTCGAGAGGAAAATAATTCCCTATTGAAGGTTTAATAATGAGAAGTTGATAACTCTTTTATTTACTAACAATTTTCAAAAAAATTCATTTGTAGTGTCATGTTCTAGCAAGGGGATGACTAGTTGTAGAAACATTATGTGTAATGGAGCCTACAATTCGCACAGGGGCTTCACACAATGAATCTTTGATATATGACGTGCATTCATGGCATGCTAAAAAATACCCGTAATTTGTCTATATATTGGAAGATGCCTCTAAAATTGAAATTATTTAAACCCCTGCCAATATGAACCCAATACATCTTCCTAATTTATAAAACCCCTATGTTCACTAGATATTGTAGGTATCCATTTTTTCATTAACATTTTTATACCTCGTTATATTTCTTTTATTAACTTTGAGCTCCATTTTTTATACCTACCAATATAAAAACCCTTCACTCCTTTGATCTGAAAATGGGGCACTTAGGCTTCTTTTCCAACTTACAAGAACCTCTCCCACTTTAAAAGCTTAAGTATTCCCAAGTATTATTGATTAACCAATGCAGAATTAAGAAATGCTTGAAAATATAGGTGTATGCTTGTATTTGTTTTTAACTAATTACATGCTTTAAACCCTGTTGTTGTGCTATAAGTTGATGTGCTTAAACTTATATATAAATGCATATAACAGTGAACAATGCAATAATAAACAATCACACAGAAACAAAAATTTAATTAGGAGTTCACCCACAACTCTTGGGCTACATCTCCATGAGCTCTAGTCAACTCAACTAGGCTCTTTGGGATTATGGTTTAAGTCCTTTTTACAAGCTCTTAGCTCAACTCTTGTTGTTCTACACAGAAACAGTGAGTTCAGACACCATTTTATCCCTTGGCTCTTGAAGCTCTGGCTCTTAGCTCTCGCTTTTGGCTCTTGGTTTTCGCTCTTTGCTCTGACTCTGGCTCTTCAGCTCTGGCTCTAGCTCTTGCTCTCTATCAGTTTACAACCCTCTTGGCCTTTCACTTGATTTCCACGTGACTCCCTTGGCTGCCTTTTTGCTTCTGCGCTGACTCTTTTTCCTTAGCTTCCTACTTCGGCTTCACTTTTAGCAACCAACAATCAACAACCTCGGAAACCAACAATCAAATCCTGTCTCTGTCATTCTGTGGCTTTTAAGCTGATTTGGCATTGTTGGTTCAATTTCCCTGTTAGGCTCTCTGTCTTCCTGTTTTGGTCCGCTCAAATCCCCTCTCTGAGCATTAGCAATCATTGCTAAATGCCCTCAGGGATAGATGCCACCTATTCTATAATGGAAGGAACCCCCGGCGTTTGAAATACCCAAATTTTGGCATTCTCAGCCTACACAGGGAAATATACCAAACACGGGAAAATTCCACAGAAAACACTGTTCACTGGACTTCAAATTTTCATAAATGTGCTTTACAACATTATCGAGTCTGCCTTTAGTCGTTGTTGCAAGTTGTAATTGCTCGTTCCATGGCTTTCCCTTTGTATTTACAAAATACATTAAAAACATTGAAAATCCCGCTTATTGGACTTGAAATCATATGTAACAATATTAATAAACCCTTTTGCGTCTGTAATATTGCATCGATGCATTTTCTTTATAATTTGTTTAATAAACGAAATACGCAAAATACACAGAAATCTGCCATTTAACGGATCTCAAATCATATCAAATAGTGTTTATATTTCTTATCAGGTCTGGCTGATCACATCGCATATATATGTGTGTATGACTGCTCCTTTGTGTAACTTCGATTGTGATGATGCGATTGATCGCAATCACATATCACGCATGCCCCGAGTTGGTGTAGCGCTCTATTGTGGTCACTAATTGTGATATCGCTCCATTGCAACACTGATTGTGATGTCGCAATCGCAATAATCATATATTATGCTTCGATATCCTCCGATAGCCATCGTTGATTAAATTGCTGATCAGATCTGGACCGTTGATCGGTTAGATCCAATGGCTCCTATTCACTATCCCTTTAACCTCCGATGGGATCAATTTTCGTTGTTTTCTCATGTTTTTAAGGCCAGATAGCATTATCCACCTTTTCTAAAAATCCTCCTTTTCCAATGGTTTTTACCTTTTAGGATATTTTGAAGACTTAGAGGGTTTTTGGGACCCATTTTCAAGGGATTTTGCCCCTTTTTCCAAAGGATATAAGCAACTTCATTTTATGATAACTTCTACATCCTAAGTCAGTTTTTGCCCATTCAAGTTGCAGTAGATTCCGAATGAGATGATCTCTCCAATGGGGCTAGTTCCAAGAACTTCCTTGGATTTTCATTTTCCTCAGGGAGGAACACTTAGACTTAGGAGTTGTTGAGGGCCCCGAAAATCGGGTCGACAACAAGGGGGATACCCGCCCAGTCCGGACCTTGGTTGGCAGCTTAGGTCCGACTGGGGATATGGGACTAGTTTCCCAATTCAGTGTGTGTGTGTGAGAAATATGGGTGTTTTTGTTCTAAATGGAATACTTCTATCTAATATAAAGCTATGCTATTGTATTCTAATAAACAGAAAAACATCGAAATTTATGCTAACCCGGGGTGTGATCTTTCTTCTATGCGATCTAAAAAGATTTCATACAATAACTGGTAATAAAGATCATTCAGCTATCATAAGAAAGGAATTCGATAAAGATGAGCTACTTCGTATAAGAAGTTAGACGAAACAGTTGTTAAAACTTATCGCATAAATGAGCTATTCATACACTAAACACAAACAAATAGTTATCACCGTACAAAAGTGCCAAATGATAACTCAGGCATCCATGATGTAATATATAAATAACTGAAAACTGAATATCACTTTAACGCATAAGCAGAAATGGTTAAGAGATAAAAGTACCATTTATAACTAGTCCTACTTATGAGCTTCAAGCGATGATTGATTTATTTCTCCTTGATTTAACATCTACTAAGAGTACAGAAGTGCAACATCAGTAGCAGATATCAAATGCAAATATCAAAAAAACCCTGTTCCATTCATTCACCAAAACCTCCTCTGAGGGTGCAAAAGTGCATGTTCTGAGGACAAGTTTTTGATAAATTTCTCGACCCTTCCTAAATGCATGAGAAGGGTTTAAATACTACTAAATAAATAACTTATTTACAAAAATTGAGGATTTGGTTTAAATGACCATCCTCTTTCTCAGCAAAACTATTCTAAAATTAAATCTACTAACTATTTCTAAATCTACTCCTTAATGTTGCAAGCATTCAGTATTTCCCTGAGTAGAGTCGGCTCACTGCCTTCCGCCTTTGGTTGAGTTAAGCAAACAGAATCAGCAAGAGTTGGCATTATCTTCTCAGTAAAATTGATGATATGCTTGAGAATCATCTAATGAATATGTATCATTACCATGTATGCTTGGTAAAAATCCCATTTCAACTTGGTTTAACCTTGGACTGCTTCTGCTTTTCCTTCAGCCTTATGTTTCCAGTTTGCTTCCATCGTTGATTTCTTGCTATTTTCGGGGCTCGCAGGTGACTAAGCAACTAGGGACCTTCCTTTTCGAACAATTTTCCTTAGCGATGCGCGATTAGCGCTAAGCGCTAATCGTGCATCGGAAACTACCTTTATTTCTTGATCTGGGCTTCCCTGATGCGGTTTTTGCCTCTTGCGCCTTTTTCTCCCAGTCGGTATAAAGCCCAAAATTTGTAAAAATAGTGGTTCCGTGAGCTCTTGACCCTGAGAATTAAACTATCTGTTTCTGGTATCAGCGTCGTTCAATATCCATTCAACCAGGGCTGTACATGAGAAATTTGTGATAGATGTCTCAGAAGAGTTCTGCGGCTCTTTTTCTTCATTGAATGGATTAAGTATGCCTTCCGAAATGTTCATTGGAGTGTTGCCTTCCCTTCTCGTTGTTTTCTGCATAGTGCCTTGTATAACGCTTCGTCCTTCTTTCCTGCAGTTTACATTGAGGTGGAAGTAATGATAAAGGACTAATGACAAGAAAACTTTTAAATACCGAAGATATACAAGACATGCCACCCTATGTGAGTTATTTCTTCGAAAAAACACAACACCCTGCTTCATTAACAACTGGAAATAACTCATTAATTCGCATTAAAATACATGACCAACTCTTTGGCTAAAAAGTTTTCTCGAACAATGAGCCAGAACCAATTGCGATGGAGGGGTCCCGCATTTTTGCTTTGCGATGTCGCAAATCGTAGTATCGCAATATCGCAATGTCACAATGTCATCATGCTGTTTTTATCAGAAGGTCGCAGTATCACAACTTTGCAGTATCGCAGTATCGCGGTATCGCAATATCGCAATATCGCAGATTGTTATAATTATTGTGTAATTCTTGTGATATTTGCGATGTACGATATGCGATATCGCATATTGGCGATTTTTTAAAGTTTTTCAATGTGAGTGTTTCTTCAGTATATGCGATGCGATGAAGTTTCGCGTCGCAATATCGCCTTTTATCATTTTAACTCTTTAGAAGGTGTATCCTATCATCCTTCATGATGCGATATCCTTTAAGGAGTAAATTTAATTTTCTTCATTATGAAACTTAGGTTTTTTAGATTTTTCGAGGTATTTTCCTAAGTCCATGATGTTGTAAGTTTCATCTAAAAAATAAAATGTAACACTAACTAATTTTTTTGAGGGTCCCCACTTATTTAGTATTAGCTAGCAATAATACTTCATAAGGAGGGGGGTTGTTGGTGGCCACAGCAGGAGTCTATCCAAAATCCATTTTGGATCACGCCTTCCCACTAAAAGAACTTTTTGTCTCCAAAAGAGTGATATACTGATCTGAATAGTAAATGATAATGACTCACCCTCTTCTTTCAGCCTCCCTACAGATGCCTTTTCATAGTGCCTCTAAACCAAAGTTTCTGACCACTTCCTCTCCTGGATGGTCTGGTCTTCCTGGGAAGAACTGTCTTCCTCCTTGCCTTCCTACAGAACTTCTGCTAAAATGGTATTAGAAGGTGGTTTGAACTTCTTTTCCTTGATCATTGATCCAAGATGGCTTAAAAAAATGTGAAGTTCATCTGATCCACAAAACATTCACTTGTACGTGTTTGAAAAGCTGTCAGAAACCACTGTTAACAACAATAGAAATACAAACAACAATTGGATGGCTTAAACTCCTGCTTCAACAAAAGAAACAGATTTTCACATCTTGTGATCACCTCCATGTCTTACATCTGCATACAAATAAGGGACTAGATAACAAGCCCATAAAACATGCCTTTAAACAAATGACCCTTCAATTCAAACATGTAGAAAAAGACCATTTGGACTATTTTTCAAAAGATGAAACACTTCATCATTGTCTCCCTTTGGAGACCAAGTTAACTTCTCCCGAGTCAACACAGCATCACATGCATGTCAATGAAATAAACCCCGCAAGTTAATGACACAGAAATGTTCAAAAACAAGGAAATCATCAACATCCCTGTGTTCATGCATCTCATTCTCATGCATGCATTTCATCCTTCAACTTTCACTTAGGCACACTTTACTTTCGAAGTTGAAATTAAATATAATGTAGATGCGTCAATAGACATGCAAGCTTAATCAGATAAGAACTCTTAACGTTCCTTACCAATCCCTTTTAAAGATACTACCTTTATCTCCACATCAGCATCATCATGTGAATCATTCTGAGACACATCATTAATGGAACCTCCACTTCCATTTCTACTATCTTCTCTTTCCACTTTCTTCAGCTTTTGTGGAAGCATTGCTGGATTCAAATTCCAACATTTTGTAGCAAGATGTCCTTACTTATGGCAATAAGTGCACTGCATGTGGATCCTCTTGATAGCATGACTTGCCTTGTCCAATGGACCTTTGGATTTTTTCTTCTTTTCCTTCAAAAGTTTGTTGTCTGTTCTAACATCTAGAAATATTATGGTTATCCAAACCAAAAAAGGAACATGCAATTCTTTTCCCATACATATGTGGAAATTTATCATGCTTTGCACAATCAAAAGGAAAATGTTTAGCACTAGATTTATACCTTTCTCTTTCACATTTATTGCCTTCATGAAGAGGTGAATCAAATGAAGAAGTGGTTCCCTTTAGAACACCATCAATCTCTTCAAGGCTGCTAGAGTCTCCCCAACTATCTGGTTCAAGTGTGTGCTTCTGAACACCTGCATCCTGCAAATGATGTTTCAAGATATTGCATTCCTCCTAAATACAATCTTAACACTTTGCAATGCAACCCCTTCTTGGAGTTGTTTCAATGGCCTTCATGGCAGCTTTGGAACTTTCTCCATGAGCTTGTCCATAGCCAAGACCCAAATACTTAGGCCTTTCCTCAATCATTATTGGCTCAACAATACCTTGTGCATGTCTACCCAAGATTTTTCCTTCATAGCCCATTTTGGACATTAGCTTGGAGCCTATGCCTCTAGTATGTTTTTCAAAAGAACCAATAGAAGCATCCTTAGAGGAATTCGAAGACAAACTGGAATGGTTTAGCTCTTCTTCAAGCTGATACTTGACTAAGATTTCTTGGACAATGAAGAGTTGCGTCTGCAACTCATGCATCTTTTTCAAGTTCACATTTTCAATATGAAGTTGCCTCTTCATTTCCTGCAATTTTTCAGAAAGAAACTGCTTCTCTTCGTTCATGGAATTCAACTGCTCCCTAAGTCTGCTGCTCTTCCTTCCATCCTCTCTCACCATATCCATCATGGTGGACAATTATTTCTTCATGTCTTCATCAAAGAATCTTGTGAAGAAAGAATAATTTGAGGACCCACTTGTATAAGTTGTCATTATGCCAATGAACAAAAAAACTTCAACAAGATAAATAAAGAGCTTATTCAACAACCTTTTGCAACAAACCTCTTGTGCTTTAAGGACTGCCTTGAGGTCCTTTGGGATAGAAGAATGCCTTCAGCCCTTCTTTCTATTTGTCCTTCCTAGACTGAGCTATCAGTAGCTTTCCCTTTACCTCTACAAACTCATAAAATAGTCAGTCTATAAAACAAGAATACAACAATCAGACAACCAACCCTTGACTACCCAAACACCTTTCAAACAAGCAATCTTTGCTCTGTCAATCAAGCATTCTGATATAGCCTTCTTTGAAGGTGGGGTTAATGAATATTAAGCTCTAATACCACTTGATCTACAAATGGGGCACTTAGACTTCTTGTCCAAATTACAAGAACCTCTCCCACATTTAAAGCTTAAGTATTCCCAAGTCTTATTGATTAACCAATGCAGAATTAAGAAATGCTTAAAAATATAGGTGTATGCTGGTATTTGTTTTTAACTGATTACATGCTTTAATCTTTGTTGTTGTGCTGTAAGTTGATGTGCTTAAACTGATATATAAATGCATATAATAGTGTATAATGCATGTGGTATGGTATTTCTCCCCGGTGAAGCCCTTGTGATAATTGGGTGGAAAAATGCTCATCCTTAGTCAATCGTTGGAAAAATTCCAATTTAAGATAAGTGTTCTTGTTTTGTTTAAATTTTACATATAGTCTATTTATTTTATGTATTATACATGAAATGTGATGTGAGTGGATGTTGAGTGTGGTAAAATATATGATAGAAGTATATTGCATGCAACTAATAGGGAATTTTATATCCACACATGTGTAATGACATTTTTCTTGCTACCTTAGGATTTCAGTTGAATTTCCTATGTATGATGTTCATGGGTTGTGTCTTCAATAGATCATTTTTTCATGCCTTTGGCTAAAGTTGGTATGTTTATAATTTGGATTGAATTAACTTCTACATATATACATTCTTAGGAACCTAAAGTTATAATACTCAATTAACCTTACTTTGTATAATCTATGCATTGTTGCTAGCACAATTGATTTTGACTACTTTG